>CAJUYH010010166.1:0-12667 GCA_910591685.1 Galerucella tenella
CAATTCCTAGGATGACATGTGGGTGTGCTGATGTAGGCAGAAGTGTTGCATGTAACTCGAGCATGATATCGTCACCAGACACCCCTATGGTGACGTAGTTTCGTGATCACGTAATAACTCTTTTGGAAGGCTTTTTAATGTTGTATTCAGTGATGGCATAGTTGGTCAATTATTATTATTACAGAGTGAACAGAAATTTATATCCAGTTTGAGAACTTCTGTTGAAAATTATTAACAATAATCTGTTGTAGTACAAAAATTAAGTTGATAATGATGTTGACAATTATTTTCATATTGTGTTATCAATAGACGTCAAAGATAAGAGTCTAATTATTCTATCACGCCTTACAAAGTTTTTAAAAATTACTTTCCGATGAGCAGACTGCAGAGACCGTTCACTAAGAAGCCACAACTACTTCTCGAGATATATGCCCGACAAAAAGAGATTTGATTATACTTCCAAGTGAAACGTGGTTTGGAAATATACACGATAGTCACGATATAACCAACCATACTGGTTCATAATTATTGGAAGGGACATCACCTGTTTTTGGTTATTGTCAAAATACCGGTGTATGGCAGTTTGAGCATTTGACTCAGCTCAAAAGTATAACCTATTGATTTATTTAATATTGCAGTACTAAAATTATCCTTTAAGTTAATTGAATAATTCTTTATTTTTCCTATATTAAACATGAGTCAGTTGAGTTTAATATTGCTGAATACATTGTTGGAATACTTTTCAAACAAGGTACCCCAAAAACCACATTTTAATTGAACAAAATCAAGTGTGTCAAAATTGTATTTAATAATATATAATAAATAAAAAAAATTTATTGCGAAATAAATATATAGGTGAATATATATCTTTATAGCTGAGTACACATGACTAGAAAGTCAAGAAAACATTTTTGTATTCTGTGTAAAAAATTTATTTAAAATTGCAAAGCGCTTTCGGCTATTAGGCCATCAGCAGTGCCATACTCGTCAGATATGAAACAAGAAACCTAGTCAAATGTCTACAACACATTAACGTCACAATGTTAAAATTACATTAAATTTAAAATTTTTAAAAAATTATCCTCTGATTGGGGTTAAATTGTCTTCATATTATGAACATTTTTAATTTCAATTAAATTTCTCAGCCACTACACGAACATGTGTTAGTAGACCGGAAGACGAAGTGACACTTAATAAATATATACACTTGCGAAGTCTATAAGGCTTGTTTGCAAGGATAAAATATTAACAATAACAATAATAAACAACGTTTCTCACCTATTCAAATCAAAGTATAAGGAAATTTTGAGAAGCTTGATATAAACATAGCCAATTCAGTAAAAAATATCGACTTTAGTATTCATCCGTTGATAATCATATTGTTCCATTAATATGAATTGATGGATGCATTCTGCTATAAATTTCATATGAATGATTTCCAAACGGCGTAAATAACCTTCCAAAACACCCCAATATCTTTTTCACTGTGGTTACCGCTGCTATGTTGATCCAATGTGGATCATCTATTGTAATCAGGCCATTTGTCAGTTCGAATTTCCGGAAACATTCTTCACAATGAATGGAATATAATTGGTAACAACTTCATACGGGATCTTTATACATTTGAGTGGAATACCAAACGCTCACAATTTTAGATTTCAGCGATCCAAATAGCATGGATTGAATTATACCAGGTGACCTAGTGGTGTATAACACCTTTCATCATAATGAAAAGGACGCCGAGATAATAATATCAATTTATTATTAAAAAAAGCTCATGGATAAAGTTGGTTCGGTGAATCTTTTCCTATGCGTCATCATTCATATACAAACGCAATACATCAATACATTGAATAGCACGCAGGTCGTAGATTGATGGTTCAATTAGGATGTGGCTAAAATGACGGTGTACGTTATTTATTATTGAAGGTGGTGTAATAGATATTTGTAAATATTTTACAGACATTTAGCAATATGTTACCTAAACTTTTAGTTTGAAAAAACTGTTAGTATTCCAGAGTTTTATGAGGTTATTCCGCAAATTTCCTTGCATAAGAGTTAGTAATAACAACTACCTCAGTAAAAACTTTGCAAATCAAAATTGCCCCTTTAGGGTTATGGCTGGCAACCATTATTATTGGGCCGTCCCACCCATACGGTTCAACAATGAAAAATAAAAAGCTTTTGGGTTGTGAAAATAAATAATAAATATTTTAAATATGTATATTTAAGACTCATAAATATATACAAAACATTTTATTTAATCGTCCTCATATTCAGAATCGGAGCTATCACCAGTATTTATGTCAATGGTAATTGGTTGAATGCCAATATCAACAATATTTTGCTCTCGGGCATACCACTTTCCTATAATTTCATGAGTATGGCTAACACATTTTTCCCACATTTGTTGATCGCATTGTTCCAGTGCCTCTTTCCACATATTTATAACAGAACTATCTGAATAACCATCTTTTCCAATATATTTATTGTAATATGACTTGCAATTTGCCCAAATTAATTCAATAGCGTTGAATTCACAATGATATGGCGGTAGTCTCAGCACTTCATGACCATGTTCTCGTAGTAACTCATCAATTCTATACACGTTTCCTTTTCTATTCATTTTTGCAATTTGTAGCAATTCAGGTTTTGTAAGTTTTGTATCAAACTTAATGTTGTTTGTTGTCAACCATGTAACAATCTCATTTTTTGTCGAATTGGTAGAAGGTTGCTTTTCTAAAAGAACACTATGGTATGGAGCGTTATCCATAACAATAAGAGATGGCTCTTCTAAGTTGGGAATTAATTGGGTACTTATCCATTTAATAAAGATTTCATTGTTCATTTCTCCATGGTAATCAGCTACTTTAGATTTTGAGCAAAATAATAAACTGGCTTCAGAGAAAAATCCTTTGGTAGAACCAGCATGAACAATTATAAAACGTTTACCATCATAACCATCTGGTTTACGAACACTTTTAGTGCTGTTGTCTTGCCAAGAATATGTTTTACTTCCTTTCGAATAGATCCATGTTTCATCCAAAAATACAAGCTCTCTTGGGTGAGTACTTGAAAGGTTTTCCATATATTCACGTAGAAAATTGGCTCTCAAGGCTGCAATACTGGTCCGCTCCATTAAAGCTCTTCGATTGTCATCTTTGTTATATTTGAATCCCAATGTTTTTAACAAAATGCTGAGAGATGTTTTGCCAATAGATAGAATTTCTCTTTCCCTCAATTCACAATTTAAGGTAGTCAAAGTAACATGCTTCTCTAAAACAAATACAAAAATTATAGTAGAGATAATTAGAACAAATACCATGTTTTTAATGATATTATGATTGTTCATTCCATCAATGTTTAAACCTTGACTGTTCAAAAATAAGATAAATTTAATAGTTGACTTAAATTGTAATGTAGTCACAAAACTACTAAATTCTAAATAAATACCTTCCTAAATTTTTCTTGAATATACCCTGATTTGAATACTCATTACAAAATACCTTCAGCTACATTTTAACAAAAGATTTTAATCAAATAATAAATAAATACTTACTCTGTTGGTACATATCATATAATGTGTCCCGTACTGCCATCTTAGCTCCCTCAGGTAAATCAGTTGTTTTGGATTTAGAACGAGTTCTGCTTCTGCCTGGGCTTGAAAGCATTTGATTGTTTTCTTTCCTTTTTTTTATAGCATATACTGTACGCCGAGATATTTTCAAGGCAGCAGCTACCCTCTAACATAAAAAAAATTGGTTGATGATAAGTATATTGCTAAACAAGCATGCACTTAAATATTTATGTTACCTCTTGAACACATGAAAGTGGTTCCAAAGGTCCTCCATTTCTTTTTCCCAACTCAAAATACTCCAACACATTTAGAACCAGCTCCTGTGCTTGCGAATTTAACGTTTTTCCAGGCATATTCTAAAAATAAAAATCATTCATAAATAATTCTGGTCTTTCAGAAAATTAGGTCAATATTTTCTACATTGGTGGAAGCAAAATATGTTTCATATAATTCAGTTTGATGGAACTCTATCCAGAATCATGATGAAATGTCAATTTAAGGTTAGTTTTCATTGCAAAGTAAATAAATAAAAAGTAGATGAATAATCTTTACTTACCACGAATATTCGAACACTCAGGTATAAGTTAGTCGTTATAACAACTGTTTTTGAAATAAATTTATATGCAAGGGAAAAAAAACGAATGAAAATGTAAAATAAGAATGTAAACAAAGTCTTCGGTCTGTCAACGTACAAATGCGTACAAATTCGCGTTAAACCTATCGCCGACATTCATCATATGGCTATCTCTGTTTGTTATATTATGTTGTAATGGAACAAACGGTTTCATTTCGGGGGTTTAGATTCTGTGAGTAGGAGAGAGACGTACTACAAAAAGTAGTATGTGAATAATTTCATACATGGGAAAAGATACAGCGAACGGACTGTACATAACATTACAATAAAATTAAAATTAATTGCCAAGTACTTGTTTTTAGAATTAATCGAATACACTGGATTGAATGGATGAAATGGAAAAATGGAAAAAATGGTTGAAAATACAAATGAAACATAATAATTTTACTCAGGAATTCAAAAGAGAATTGATATCAAAGAGTCTTTTGAATTTGTGAGGTACTGTAGTGATCATAAAAAACTGTCGTATAGTCAGCAAAACCTATGGCAACTCGCTTAGTTTGAATCAAATATAATATGTATAGTTTGGCAAACTTATCTAAAGCTGTGAAGGGAATGCGGCTGAAAACATTCGATATTGCCACGTTTAACTATACTATACAGTATACACGCTATAATAGTTCTAAGTTTACACTGTGTTCGTAAAGTATGGAACAAAGAGGGTGAAAAGGCTGGAAGAGCAAAAGTCGACGGTGGAGGGGCGAGTCAGAGAATTGGAGGAGTTGAGAAGAGAGGAAGATAAGATGGAGAGAAGGCGAACATGATAGGAGACTGGAAAAAGAGACTGGGATGGATGGAATGAGATTAGAAATAGGGACTGGGAGGACAAAAAACGGGAGGGAATAGAGGTGAAAGTGGGAAATCCCATTCTAGGGAAGGAAAAGATAAAAGTGGTGTGGGTGACTAAGGATGACAGTGGAATGGAGAAGGGGATACAGAAGATGTTTAGGGATAGGTATCCGATGCTGGCGAAAAAGGAGAGGAAATGGAGTGGGTTGAGGAGGTTCGCACCAATGAAAGAAAAGGGACCAGGGTCAACGCGGAGGTGTTGATCTGTCGGATGGAGAGGGATTGTAGGGATGAGAGGAGGGTGTTTAATATGATGAGTCGACTGTTTGGGGAAGTGGGGAGCGGGGTCAGAGTTGGGCTACACAGGCTTGAGCATGTGGAGGTGGAGGTGCTGAAGAAGATGGTCGCGTGGGTTAGAGCTGATGGGACTGAGGTGACGATTTATATAGATAGGAAAAAGGAGGGCAGGAATGAGGCGGTAATCCTGAAGGATCTTGGAGAAGTCAACCAGGAGAGGATAGATAAGATTAATAAGGGTCTGGCGAATATGGAAGGAAAGTGGGTGGATAGACTCAGAGTCTCAAGGAACAGGGAGGTGGTTATAGAGGCGAAGTAGGGGGTTGAGGTGAGGGGAATTCTGAAGGAGGTGGAAAATGTGACAGGAGCCAGGGCAGTGGAGGCGGGGAGGGAAACAAAAACCATTAAGATGGTAGGGATAGACCCATGGATGGAAGATGGAGTGGTGAGTAAGAAAATTGAGGAATTGATTGGGGAAGGGACAAGGGTGTTGAAAGTGGTGAGGGAGGAACGGCATGAAAATGGCGGTTTTGAGAGTGGAATGTGAGAAGGCGGTAGCCTTACTAGGAAAACGGATAATAGTCTAGTAACTGAAGACCTGAAAATAGGCAAACCTATCAATATATTTGTCCAATAATTTTTTTTGGCTTGATTTGTAGGTTTTGACAGGAACTTCAAAGGGAGAAAAAGTTCTCCAAGATTGCCCCTTAGCTAAGTGCCCAAAATGGCCCCTAACGCCCCCCAAAAAACGGCTTCCCGCCATTATCTCCCGAAATATGCAATTTGGAAAATTTTTGTTCCAGTAAAAAGTGGAGTTCGTTAAATTATTTACAAAAATGGACCCTATCATTTTTTTCCAGAAAGCAATTGTTTTCGAGATAATCGGATCCAAACGTACCCTCGCTTACGCGGCTGCACTACCTCTATAAATGCTACCGTCTATAAAATTAACTTGTAAACCGGCGGACAAATTCTTCCATAACTCGTTCAAAAATCAATATTTTTCGATGATTTGAAGTTCATTGTAATGGGAATATCCGTAGGTATCAATATGTGTACCTTAAACCCCGTTCTCGCCCGTCGAGGACATTGCGAAAAGTGTTATTTTTCCCCAATATTATGGCCTCTTCCATTAAATCATTGACATTTTATTTATTTTAAATGGTTTATTATCCCTGGTTTTTCCAAATGGGGTCTGGGGAGGTCCTGAATGTTCCTGGGAATTTTTTTTCAGTATCTTTGTGGCGTTTCAATAAAAAGTTTAGTTATTGATTTGCATTTTTCCGAATGGAAATATTGGTTCAGAGAGTAGACATAGTAAGCTTTCAAATGGTGTGCATTCAATAACAAAATAATTGAACATTAGTTCTTTATTTTCGCTTGTTTACAAGATTTGTGAGAACTCCGAAAACGACTGAAAAATGCAAATAAATAAATGAACTTTTTATTGAAACGCCACAAAGATACTGAAAAAAAATTTCCAGGAACATTCGGGACCTTCCCAGACCCCATCTGAAAAAACCAGGGATAATAAACCATTTAAAATAAATAGAATGTCAATGATTTAATGGAAGAGGCCAAAACATTGGGGAAAAATAACATTGGCCACTTTTCGCAATGTCCTCGACGGGCGAGGACGGGGTTTAAGGTACACATATTAATACCTACGGATACTCCCATTACAATGAGCTTTGAATCATCAAAAAATATTGATTTTTGACCGAGTTATGGAAGAATTTGTTCGCCGGTTTACAAGTTAATTTTATAGACGGTAACATTTATAGAGGTAGTGCAGAGCTGCGTAAGCGAGGGGACGTTTGGATGCGATTATCTCGAAAACTATTGCATTTTGGAAAAAAATTATTGGGACCATTTTTGTAGATAATTTAACGACCCTCACTTTTTACCTGAACAAAAATTTTCAAAATTGCATATTTCGGGAGATAAAGGCGGGAAACCGTTTTTTGGGGGGCTTGGGGGCCATTTTGGACCCTTAGCCAAGGCGCAATCTTGGAGAACTTTTTCTCCCTTTGAAGTACCTGTCAAGACCTACAAATCAAGCCAAAAAAAAATATTGGACAAATATATTGATAGGTTTGCTCCTTCAGTTACTGAACTATAATTGAACTGGACTTGAATAGGGTGAATATAATAGAGGGGAGAGAGGAGGGCAGATGTTTTGGTTGTGGAATGAAGGGCCAACAGGTAGCGGGATGTGAGGCAAGAAGAGTAGAGAAGATAAGAGAATGCTGGCTATGTAAGAGCGTGGGGCACATGGCCAGAGACTGTCGTCAAGCCTTCCTTTGTAGGGTATGTGGGGAAAGGGGACACAAGCCAGGGAAGACAGAGTGTAGTAGGGAGAGGAAGGTAGTTGATCTAGTTAATGGAGACGAAGATGGAAAAAATGGGTGGGACCCTCTGGACCCCTTAAAGAGGATGAGTCCGGTCAATTAGGAGAAAGGGGAGAACAGACTTCGGGAAGAAAAAATGTGGAAGAGGGATGGAGGGTGTTACAAATAAATTTGGGGAAATGCAGAGTAGCACATGATGTTCTAGATGAGGTAATTGGTAGGAGGGAAGTGGATGTGGTGTGTGGATCTGAGGTGAATATGTGGGAAAGCAAGGTTGGATAATGGATGATACAGGAGAGGCAGGAATAAGAGTGGTGGGAGATGGAATGAGGACAGATGAAGTGAGGAAGGGTAACGGTTGGGTGGTAGTGCGAATTGGAGACATGGTGGTGTACAGTGTGTATATAAGTCCAAATGTCAGACAAGAAGAATATGAGAGGAGTATGACAGGACTGCAGGAAGATCTTGGGGTGTCTAAAGGGAAAAGGAGAATTATAAGAAGAATGGTGACAGGCGACTTCAATGCCAAGAATACTGCCTGGGGAGGGAGAAAAACGGACAGGAGAGGAGAGATCCTGGAGGATTGGTGATGCTGAATGATGGACTGTTGCCCACCTTCGTGAGGGGTGACGAGGGTTCATCATTTATTGACATAACAGCGTGTGATGAATGGATGGGGGGAAGAATGAGTAGTTGGAGGATGAGGAGAGCTTGAGTTTGCATAGGTATGTGGAGACGAATATAAGAGGAGAGAGAAAGGAATTTGTGGAAGAGTGGGGATGGAAGTGGACGAAGGCCGAGGCAAAAAGAATGAGGAAGAAAGTAAGAGAAGAGATAGGAAGGGGACTTGGGCATGATGTAGAGAAACTGTATGATGTGATACAGGGCTGCAGAAGAGAAGGAAAAAGGGGAATAGGCGCAAGTGGAGGGCTAATAACTGGTGGAATTAGGAAATAGAGAGTCTGTGGAGGGAGTGTAAGAAGGAACGAAGACGAATGTTGAGGGGAAAAGTAGGGATGGAGGGAAAAGGTGGATATAAGGAGAATAAGAAGGAACTGGATCGCAGGGTGGAGAGGAAAAAAAGAAAGTGGGAAGAGTTACTGAAGAAGTTCGAAAACAACCCATGGGGGAAGGCGTATGAGAAAAGAATGGGTGGGAATAGGAACGTGGTGCTAGAGGAGGATTGGGAAAAAGAGATTATAGAGAAATTGTTTACAGGAGTAGAAGGAGGTGTGGAGGGCAGAATTCGGAAAGCCCAGAGTACTGAGGAGATGGGAAAAATGAGAGGAATAAAGTCGGTAGAGAAGTGGGAAGTAGAGGAGAGGGGGAGAAATGTTGAGGTAAGGAAAGTCCCAGGGATAGATGGCATGAGAGGTGATATGGTAAAGAGGCTGTTGGATGACAATAGGGAATACTTTTTGGAACTGTTTAACAGGATACTGAGGGAGAAAGAGTTCCCGGAAAAGTGGAAGGTGGCCAAGGTGATCCTTGTGAAGAAGACGGGTAGGGATGGGAAGCGGGCGGGGGACTACAGGACCATCAGCCTGCTGCGTGGATTGGGTAAATTGATGGAGGGGATAATAAAGGTTAGGATTGAGGAGAAAGTTGATAGGAATGGGGGTTTTAGGGAAAACCAACATGGGTTTGTAGAAGGGATGTAACGCATCTCAGCGCTGGGCAGGGTGGTGGACTTGGTGCAAAGGGCTGTGCAGGTTAACGGTAGGAATACGAAATTGGCCCTGCTTGTGTTCTTCGACGTGGGGAACGCGTTCAACAGTGTCAGTAAACGGGCGGTGTTAAGCGCGTTGACAAAGCTTGGAGTAGGGGAAGGGCTGGTTAATCTAGTAGAGGACTACCTGACGGGGCGTGCGATAGTGGACACTAGGGGGAGAAGGTATGGGACGGAGATTGGAGTGCCCCAGGGCTCGGTTCTGGGACCGACGCTTTGGAAGTGTGTGTTTAATGAAGTTTGTGGGAATCATGTGAAGAGGGATGTGAGATTACGGTGTATGCGGACGATGTATGTCTGGTATGTACGGCAAAGCGAGAGGTGGAGATGGAAAGAAAGGCGATGAGGATGTGTGGGAAGATTGTAAAGAAGATAAAGCGGTGTGGACTGGAAGTGGCTGAGAATAAGACGGTGGGGCTATTGGTGAAGGGGCGGTGCAAGGCAAGGGAGGTGGGGGTGATGGTGCAGGGAAAGAAAATTCGGGTGGAGGAGCGGTGAAGTGTCTGGGGGTGTGGTTGGATTGCTAATTATCCTTCAAAAACCATATGTTGAAGGCTGCACAGAAGGCAAAAGTAAGGGCAGCGTGGCTGGGGAGATTGATGGGAAATGTGAAAGGACCGAGAGAATGGAAGAGGAGGATAATTGGTGGGACGGTAGAGCAGAGTATGCTGTATGGCGCGGAAGTGTGGGGTGAGAAAGCAGGGGTGAATGCGAGGGTTAGACCACTCCTCCGGGTGCAGAGAGGAATACTTCTGAGGGTGGTGCAGGCGTACAGGACAGTGGGTGGACTGGCAGCAGCAGTGCTGTCACGGTCCTATCCATTGGACTTGATGGCTAGAGCCAGACACAAACGCTGGAGGGGTGCGAGCAGAGGGAAAGTACAGGAATGGATGGATGAGGAAATGGAGAAAAGGTGGGATGAGAATGAGGGCGCGCTAAAAGGAGCGATTGGTAGCAGGAGAAATTGGGTAGACCGGAAATTTGGGGAGGTGAACTACTTCTTGACGCAGATGCTCACAGGGCATGGGTCGAGAGTGGGTTACCTCCACAAGATTGGGAAAAGAGAAACTGGAGTGTGCGAGAGATGTGAAGTGGAGGATAATGTGGGACATGTGTTTAGATTTTGGAAGAATGAGGAAGTTTTGAAGAAGTTAGAAAATAAACTGGGAGAGGCGGTGTATTGGGAAAATATGGTGGAGATTATGTTGAGGGGCGAGTAGGAATGGATGGAGATAAGTGGCGTGGTAGAGACCATGATTAGGGGAGGAGAAGGACTTGCTATGGCATGAGAGAGGTAGGAGTGATAGAAGTAAGACGATGATGGAGAGTGTGTGAGGGACCGCCACCCGTCTTGACGTATGCTAGGGTAGTGATTCCAAGGCGGGAGTAACGGCGAGTTTGAGGTGGGTTTGGTTGGTGGGAATCTCCTTGGGGATGAGTCCAACACTGTCTGGGTACTTTTTGAGGACTCAGTCGAACATGAGTTTCCCATCTTGGCCCGAAAAAAAAAACATTCTTTATTAGTTGAATTAACCATATTATTGAAAATACCTACTTATTGTCTAGCGGACAGAATATGAGAGAAATTATTGTCATCAATTTGAAAAAAACATAGTCGTCCAGTTTTTTGTGAAATGTCATTATTTGTTTAGTAATTTATTAATGTTCAGTGACAGTTTAGTACTACAATATTTTTGGTATTCGTGAATGTTTCGAATTTAATTTGAAGTAGAAATTGAGTCAAGTGTGAAACAAAAATTTGAAATACTTATGATGATTGTGTATGGAGACAGATCGCGAACTCGGATGAAAGTGTGCAATTTATTTAATGATAAATATCCAGAAAGACCTATAACGCGTTCCACAGTCAGTAAGATTGAAGACTGGTACGGTTGAGAATGCACGCAAATAAGGTCGTCCCTCTGCACATGCTGGTACAGCATTAGATGTTTTACTTAGTGTTGAGGAAGATGCGCGCACTTCTGTGCGTAGAGTTAGTCGTGATATCGGTGTTAGGAAAACAACGCTACAAAAATTATTTATTTCTATTGTATCCTGATGATGGTAATAATGTACCTAAGCTAGTAGCATCATATTGTGTGTCCTTTGGGGGACTATAATAAAATTTATTGTGGTTTGGACTTTGAGTTTTATTGAACCATTGGTTTGGATTATTTTCTCTAATGAGGCCACTTTCACGTTAAATGGAGAAGTTAACCGTCAGAATTGTAGATACTGGGCGGAAGAAAACCTCCACTGGATGCGTGAACATCATACACAATACTCGCAAAAAGGTAAATGTATGGGCTGGAATTGTGAAAAATCGAATCATCGGACCCTACTTTATCGGAGGTAATTTGAACGGGGGAAAACTTGTGTTTGGAGGTATCTCGTACCTACTTTACGTAATTTGTTTACCAGCAGACGTTATCCTGGAGGTGACGGTGACGGTGACGTCATTACTCGAAAGTAATTCACCCTGTATATTAGAATAATATTTTAAAATACGGTAAATTGATATCGAAAATCGACGTGTTTCAGGATTATCTTTTAAAATGGCCTGTTCAGCTAAAAATGAAATTTGTTCCATACTTTACGGACACAGATAGTGATAATAATTGGAGAAAATACTTCTGATTATCAACAATATCAATAATGATAAGAAGTAAGTTCTTCAATGTGCTTGTATAATTGGATTTTGTCTATTATCATCATTTTTTCAAATTTCTGAATATATAAAAGGTATACACTTTGCCACATCATTTGTTTTTGGTTTCTTCCAAGTTGGCAGCGTCGTGCGAAAACCATATTAGCGCATCCAAAAAACGTAAATATCCAAAACCTATCCCAATGGGTATGCCTAACTACAGCGAATACAAATCATATCAATGCTAGGAATAGAAATAATGGGCAAAGTAAACACAATTTATAAATCAAAAAATTGGATTCCTGGAAAATTACATAATATCGACAGTACTGAATGTTATATTATTAAAAATGAGCATCGGTTTTTGGAGAAAACGGCCCCGGGCACAACTGAAACGTAAACCATTTGATTTCACTTATTCTGGAAGTGAATTATCGTTCATCATATTTTCCGAACAACAGAAAAAGCTTTAATAGACACCGGCAACACAAAATCTTTTGTAACTTGGGAAATTGCTGAAAAAATGTATTTGAAGTCTATCACGCAAAAACCCTTCAAAGCATCGTCAGCTTTCGGTAGAGGTCAAGAAACATATTAATTGTACAGGGTGGCCAGATAAGAATGCAAAGTGCTGTATCTCGGA
>CAJUYH010010167.1:0-12664 GCA_910591685.1 Galerucella tenella
ACAAAACGATAGTTTTGTTGAGTTTGAAAAGTTGAAAACTGTAGTTGGGCTACCCATTCGTAGATGGCGGTACATATGCTATTATCATACAGTTATTGGTATATGTAAGTAAGTCATCAAAAGCTTGGGCAAATCCAATAGGACAGAACACATCTTTCCTAAGTCACCTAGCCAGCACTCTTTGTCAGAATTTCCACGATGTTTTTTTTTCAGTTATTTATGAAGATAAAACTTCTGATAGTTTGGAAGACATTTTTGAAGTAAGAAATGAAACACATTCAATTAATTAATATATATTTATTTTTTGTAATATACACCTTTAACAGTAATAAACACAATTTCATATCCATACCATTTTATGCAATGTACATACAAATAGATTATTATTTATACTTGTTAAAAACAAAAGAAAACAAAGATAAATATTTTAAATAGACATAACAAAAATGCGATGTAATAATAAAATCGGTGTGTTCCAGCGCTGTTCAAAAAATCAATTCTCTTAGGCCTTGTTGCACTTGTGTGCGCTTGGCATTACAAAATTTAACGAAACTACCGACGATGTAGAAAAACGCTAGCCCACTACTTTAGTGCGTCCACGTTTAAGATGTACTGTCATCGGAAAAAAATTATCGTTCTACAATGACGATAAGGACTTGAGAATGTAATATAGATTTGAAAAGGTAGCGGTCCAATATGTCGTTTAGCCACCTCATCAAATCCAATGACGATAATGTTTGTCCAACGGCAGGACTTTTTTAACGTATGTCGAGAGCTAGCTGGTATTTGAATGTAGTATAATTTTAGAATTTAGTAAAGCCAAAGCGCACACGCACTAAAAGATTGGGACAATATTTGCTGCACGTACAACTGCTGCGTGACCTCAGGAACGTATAACAATGGCGTCTACACACCGTCTCGTGTGCGGACGTCACAGCTATATGCGACTTTTGACCCAAACTGTTACAGCGTGTGCGTTCTGTCTTACAAAACTCTGAAATTATATCAGCGATGTAAACAAACACTAGCGCAAGACATACGTCCGTCCATGTTAAAGACGTCCTGCCATTAGAACCGTCAGTTTTGTCCAATGGCAAGACAACTTTAAAGTGCTTGTCAGTGTCAGTCAGCGCTTGTTGATTTTTTGTTGTCAACGCTGGAAGGAACACTTTATGTACATGTATAAATAAGGAAAGATTTTTGCTTTCACTGAAAACATCGACGAAATTTATTTTCGATTTAAAAACAAAACGAAAATGGGACTTAATCTACACATAACTGTTATCGAAAATAAATCTCACTTACTTCCCAAAAAGGAACATAATGACAAACAATACGTTAAAATCGGTCAGATGATAGATATAACAATTTTCAAATATCAATACCGAAAATACAATATTTCCCTCGAATGTCTTAAAATGTGAACAATACAGTCTATATACCAAAATCGAAAATAATATTTTGGAAATAATTATAATTAAATAAAAATTAGATCAGTCGTTTTTCTTCGATAGACAAAGAAATTTATATTAGGCCAGGGTAAACAAAATTTATCCATCTCCATTAAAAGAAGTTTAAGGGCCCTATCACACTAGATCTCCAGGCGACGTTACCGGTGACCAGACTAGTTAATGGGCACTAGTTTTTATAGCGCTTATTACAATATGGTCACCGGCGGCGTCACCACAGTTTGGTGACTCTACCCCGTGATCAGACGAGTTTCCACTGTATTTTATGTGCACGTGGAGCTACGAGGTGACAGCGCTGAATTGGAGTAGAGGAACTTTGTGGGTTAGGTGACTACTGGTGTCGCGGCTGGCTGCTCGTACAGTAACCTGGTGATCAAGTGTAATAGGTCCCTAAGAAAACGTTAAGACAGTCCAAGTTATAGCTGCTGGAATGTTGTTTTGGGGCAAGAATAATAAATAGAGATGGATGTTCAGTTAGTCTAGCTGCTCTGTTACCTTCACGTCAAAGTTAGCAAACAATTCCTACTTAACTTACCAGGGAATTTTAATGTGGACATGGAAGCATAAAGGGGAGATTTCCAAAGGACTCTACACTACACTGCAAACCTGATAATAAGAGAGAACATTCCAGCAACAAAAAAAAGTTGGAAAGCAATACCTTCATATTTTTCAGGGATAATTTAGTAAAAAGGTTGGTTAGGAAAGTCACAGTTAGCTACTCGAGCAATTACTTTTCGGGATACACCCGTATTAAAATCTGGAAATTTAAAACTATATTCAAAATTTGTAAAAGCAGTAAAATTGTTTTTAAAAATAGGGGGGGTTGAATAAAACGATTTTCTTTTTAGAAATATTCAAAGGCCTCTGATTGATAATACTAAACGTCTAACGATATAGCACAGATTTAAATTCCAACGAATTGCGACAAAGCACATCATAATATCAATTAAATGAGTGAAATTGATTTTTTTAGCGACATCGTTTACATCACATCGATAAGTACGGTAACATGAATGATGTTGATGATGATGATTGATGATGATGATGCCTCCACCAATGAATTTATACTGAAAAAGAAAAACAAGTTTTACTCTGGATGGTCTGTTTTTAGTCGACCAAGCACTGTTAATTACATTAATATACAATCAACGACACTATGTGTGGAATGTCCTACTGTTAAAATAAAATTAAAATACATGAAACTTTTGATAAAATATTTACGGTTGATTATATGGCAGTGAACATTGTAGATATATCTACGAGGGATTGTCGAAAGTAAATTAAAAAGTTTACTTTTTATTATTATTGGGTGTATGTATAAAATAATATACAGTATAGGAAAATTGAGAGATTTACGAATTAATTTGGAGAATAATTTACAATTTTTTAAGATGGGATGTTGATATATAAAAAAGGTATCTTCTGTACGTTCTTTCTGGCATTACTTATTCTTTTTATTTTTATTTTTTTTGGGACTCTAACCATAATAATGTTTTTATTTAAAAAAAATAACTTTATTGTGGTTTGATTTCCAAAAAATTAAGAGAAAAAAGAATAAGAAAAAACAGAAATTGTTCAAGTTCAAAACAACGAAAATTTTGTAGTATTAGCTGAGAATCCCTCGAAGATATTGGTGAGTTTTTTTGAAATTAGTCCAGTCATTATGTACTTTTCAAAATAACAAGAAAAGTATTTAGCAGGATGTTATTTTTATGCACTTGGGAAGAGGGGAGGGGGTATATATTTCACTTTTAATAGTGTAATTTCAAAATGGCGATCAAATCTTGCAGTTACAAAAATCCAAAATTTTAGATATATTTTTTTGAAATATAGGTTTTTTCAAATAACTCGACCAATTTCAATTTTTACGAAAAATTGTAAGTACCAAAGTTGTAGAGAATCGAAGTGCCAACAACATTGCTGCTCACAATTTTTCATCTAAAATCGACTAAATCTGTTAAAATAGAGATTTTAAATATTTTGCATTGATTAGTTGAGTTTTTCGTAAATAAATCGGCTAATATTATTTTTTACGAAAAATCGTAGAGATAAAAATTGTTGGTGATTTGTTTCCATACAATTTCAATCCCTAAGATTTTTCGTAAAAATTGATATTAGCCGAGTTATTTAAGAAAAACTCAACTAGACAAAGCAAAATTTTTAAAATCGCGATTTTAACAGGTTTAGCTGATTTTAGATGAAAAATTGTGAACAGCAAAGTTGTTGGCACTTCGATTCTCTACAACTTTGGTACTCAACCTAAATGTTGAAGGCTGCACAGAAGGGAAGAAGGGAAGGCTGGGAAGATTAATGGGTAATGTGAAAGGACCGGGAGAGTGGAAGAGGAGGATGCTGTATGGCGCGGAAGTGTGGGGTGAGAAAGCAGGGGTGAATGCGAGGTTTAGACCACTTCTGCGGGTGCAGAGAGGGATACTTCTGAGGGTGGTGCAGGCGTACAGGACAGTGGGTGGACTGGTAGCAGCAGTGCTGTTAAGGTCCTATCCATTGGACTTGATGGCTACAGCCAGACAGAAACGCTGGAGAGGTGCGACCAGAGATGAAGTACAGGAATGGATGGATGAGGAAATGGAGAGAAGGTGGGATGAGTATGAGGAGCGCGATTGGAAGCAGGAGAAATTGGGTAGACCGGAAATTCGGGGAGGTGAACTACTTCTTGACGCAGGTGCTCACAGGGCATGGGTTACCTCCACAAAATTGGGAAAAGGGAAACTGGAGTGTGCGAGAGATGTGAAATGGAGGATGATGTGGGACATGTGTTTAGATGTTGGAAGAACGAGGAAGTTTTGAAGAAGTTGGAAAAGAAACTGGGAGAGGCGGAGTATTGGGAAAATATGGTGGAGATGATGTTGAAGGGCGAGGAGGAATGGATGGAGATGGGGCGCAGTAGAGAGCATGATTAGGAAGAGAGAAGGACCCGACATGGAATGTGAGAGGTAGGAGTGATAGAAGGGAGTGTGTAAGGGACCGCCGATCATCTTGAAGTATGCTAGGGTAGTCATTCCAAGGAGGGAGTAACGGTGATATTGAGGTGGATTTGGTTGGTAGGCATGTGGCAGGTGGTACTTACAATTTTTCTTCTAAAATCGATGGAAAATTAAAAAAATTTCGTAAAAATTGCAAATATCGAAAAACTTAATCTTGTTCACAATTTTGAATTTACACCACCAACGACCCCTCCGATGGAATAAAAAAAATAATGTGAATGAAAAGTACTCGTGCTAGACTAAAGAATAGAAAAGCCCACAAGGAAAACAATGTCTTTTTGGGGGGGGGGGGTAAAAAAAAATAATTCAACCGATATATACATTAATAAAAAATTGAGATTGAATTATGCTACAAATCTACACTAAATTAGCTACATAGAAAAAAGATCAGCCACATTTTGAATATCTTCCAAAAATAAACAAAATTTCGTTTAACCCCAAAAGATATATCGAAATGAAAACCTTAAACTACTCTACAAGAAGAAATAACACGAAACACGAAAAGTCCATGCTTTTACACAAAACAATAAAAAAGCGGCAGTCAATTACAAAAAAAAAATTGTAATAACAATAATAAATCAGCGATAACTGTTATTATTACCTTGATCGAAACAACTCGGATTAATCAAATTAATCAACTCGTTTTCCGTTAACGAAGTAAAACCCTGCGGAATCATCCTATCGACATTCTGAGTTTTACTTTTATCACTTTGAGTCGTCACTACCATTTCCTTAACCGGAATAGTAAAAGACTGCGCGAAACTATCACCAGGCGTGGCTAATTGACTCGTAGTAGCCGGTAGGGAACTCCCGAAACTGTTCAACTGCTGCTGGGTTTCCAAAAGATCCACGGCCGCGTTAAGCAACACCACTTTTTCCGGCTCCGAAGTCAAAGCCACCATAACCGGCGGGGATAAAGTTTGCTCCACCGGTTGACACAAACTCGCATTTGGAAGATTTTCTTGCGCGGAATTTCGACACATCAAACTCGGAGATATTTGTGAGTTTAAAATCGCTTCGGTCGTGGGATTGTTTAATTCCGCAGTGCTAATCATCACTTGCGAATTTAGTGCCGGTAAAATCACCTCGGTGGAAGTTATCAACATATCTTTCGGCGAAGCACCATTTCTCGTGGGACTCAAGTGAGATTCAACGGTGGAGTTCACCAAAGCGTCCAATTTTTCCGTGTTAATAGGAGTTGGGACGCTCCGTTCCAAAGCAGTTGACACCGTGGTGATCGTAGACGAAGCCATGGTGTTGGTTTGTTCCGGTAAAGTTTGATCCGGCACGTCCGCACTTTCCGATTTCGCTACGATATTAATAACTTCACTTTGACTCCGGCTGGACATAAACGGTCTGTTGGTGCTGGGGAACATCGGTTCTCTCAACCCGTTCATTATTTGAATGGTAGTTTCTTTCGGCGTCGAAAATATATTCGATCGAGTGTTGATCATTTGACTTAGATCGTTTTTCATTAAAAGTCCCGTGGGATTAGTTAACGGTATCATGGAAGGTTTAGCTTCGATTTTGTTTAAATAGTTTTCGACACTTTGAGCGCTTTGATTGGGAAGCGGTTCCGAGGGGTGTTCCATGATACCGAATCTTTGTAACGCAGCTATGGAAGGAGCTGTCGTAACTAAATCAGCCACTGTTACTATCGGCATTTTCATTCTTAAATCCATCACGTTTTCCATTGTGGTTGTATTTTGTTCCACTAAAATCGGGGGCGGTAAAGTAGTGCTGCAAGTACTGTCTTCGTTTATTGAAGAAATGTTCGAATTGGCACATTCTAGAGAACTTTCACAAATATTGGTGACTCTGCTTAGACAACTTCCTCTAACCATATCGATGCTGTCTTCGTTTCCGACGCTTATATTGCTCATCATACTGTTTTCGTTTATCATGGACATGTTGGAATCCCCGTGGTGGGCGTCCAAAGAACTTTCGGATAAATGTCTGTATCTCTCTTGTTCTATTATCGAGTTCTGACTGGATTCGTCGATGTATTCTTGTTTTAAGGAGTGTAGAGGTGGTGAGTGGCTGTCGCTGGTCGAAGGGAGGTTGATTGAAGGTCGTCTGGTGGAAATTGGAACCATGCTGGATTCTGGAGGTGGCATCATGTCTAGGTCTTGCTCTCGTTTGCTGATGGAGACGTTCGATTGCCAGAAATTGCTTTTAAAGAACGTCGCGGGTGGTAGAGGCGCCGGATCGACCATAACTGCAAAGTGGAAATAATCGTTAGTTACAGACACACGTACAGTTCGATTCCTATACTACTAGCTGCCAGCTCAGCCGCTGTAAGAAAAGGGAGGGCAAGCCACTCAAGCGATTTGGTTGTTTTTATTTCAATTAAATATAATTTTATGTGAAGATAAAATGAAAAATTTAAATTTTAACCATGGCTTGATAGACCTGACCCACAATATTGACGCCTCAGATAACAATCCTCCGAACTATCAAAACCGTGGAACTTTCTCGCATCTCTCTCTCACTCACTTTTACTCTGTTAAATTCTTCTTTTCTCTGGCTGTTTATTTTATTTTTTAAATAGTATCAAGAGAAAAGTGAATTCGACAGAGTTTATGCTTACCGTGTCTATTTTTTTTGTTTGGGTCAATAGGATTTTTATGATTTGTGTAAAAAATGAGTAAAGTTGAAGAAGCTGTTCAGGCTAAATAGTTTTTCTATATATTTTAAGAAACCTCTCTACTCAAAAATTAGTTGTGTGTAAAGTAGGATATAAAAATTTGTAGTTCTACAGGGTGTTAAACATGAAATTTTAATTTTCGTTTATTACAATAAGGAGCCATCCATAAAGTACGTCACACGAATTTTAGGACTTTTGGACCCTTCACCCCGTCCTTGTCACAGTTTGTCACATTTTTATATAAAAAAACCCGCTGAATGCGAAAATCATCATAAAAATCCGATCGGACATCAATTTTAGAAGTTGACTTTTTGACTTTTGCCTACAATTTTGAAAACGGATTCTTACTAATTCGACCCCGCTGAATCCGAAAAACATCATAATAATTCGATCGGACATCAATTTTAGAAGTTGACTTTTTTCCAAAAATCTTCTCCCAACTTTGACTCCATCGCGTTTCCGCAATTTTTGTCTTAGAAAGTTGCTGATTTTTTTCCGTATTCCTTTACTATCTGACCGTGTCCTCCCAAAATTTCAAGTCCCTATCTCCATTATTAAGTTCCCTACGATTTTTTGAAGGGCATCGTGTCACATTTTCGGACTTAGAAAATCTTCGAAAAATCTTCTCCCAACTTCGACCCATGACGCATATCCGCAATTTTTGTCTCAGGAAGTTGCTGATTTTTTTCCGTATTCCTTAACTATCTAACCATGTCTACCACTCCGGAAATTGCAAGTCTCTATCTCCATTATTAAGGTCCCTACGATTTTTTGAAGGTCATCGTGTCACATTTTCGGACAACATTTTCAAAATCGCTCCCGGACTTTTGCCTACAATTTTTAAACCGGATTCTTATTAATTTGACCCCGCTGAATCCGAAAACCATCATAAAAAGAAGTTGACTTTTTTTCAAAAAATCTTCTCCCAACTTTGACTCCCTAACCCCTAACCCCCCACCTGATGTGACGTCACACGTTTTTTAAATTTATGCATGTATTTAAAAATAATCGAGAGAAAACAGCTATTTTCCTTTTTCACTTATTTTTATTACATAATAATCTAATAAAAATGCTAAATTATTAATAAACACAGATCAAGTTCGTAAATTTTTTAATTCTCATCAAAATTTTTATATGACCGTCAAAATTTGGGGATACTAACAAGTATACCTTTTATTTGTTGTAATGATGTGGCTTTAATTATTTTTCACAAAAGTAGCGCAAATGTGAAAGTGAAAAAAGTTTTGCGTACATTTATGCCGCATACGTGGCCTATGTGGCGCCCTCTACAAAATACATCGAAATGGGTACAAAATTATGATTTCTTATATCAAATAACCACCAACCTCAAATTTTTGTGCATATACTTCAAAAAGCGTTAAAGTTATTGTAAAAAACGAAAATTAAAATTTCATGTTCAACACCCTGTATCTCTCTTAATATCAACATTTTATTAAGGCTAGTTGGTTTAAATCGCAATATTTTGAACTGTACTTCTATGTACAGTTACTTACAGACCACCCTGTATAGTTCTTTTCAATCTCAAAAAAAAAATATTACCAATAATTCTTCACGTTTAAATTGGGAAAACTAAAAAAAAATGGACCCGTTGTTAGAATAAGTAGAACATTGAAAAATAAGTGGTTTGCTAAGTAAGAAAATTTTGTATTCAAGATACAGGGTGTGAAAAAGAATTATACAAAATTTCCATGATTCTATCGAAAATATTTTAATGAAAGTTTTGAGGATTTCGCAAATTGTGACTTTAATAATTGAAAATTTGATCTGAAAATTTAGATATACTGTACTGAAAAATGCACCAAAAATGGAAAAAGAGATGAATAACTTTGGAACATTATTTTAAAAAAAGTACGCAAATTTTAAAGTCAAAAAATCCTAAATTCCATATTCCATTCCAGTGTAGCTAGTTATTCTTATTTAATATTTCAAACTTCTTAATAATTTTCGTAATCTACTGGTCAAATTAGAAAAAGTAGAAGTACTTGGAATAAAAGTTAGAGATTTTTGGATTTTTAAAATGTACGGCAACACCGCAGTAAGCTTAGATATGGTAATTTTTATTGCTACCAATCAATTTGGAATAAAATTTTACCTAAAAGAATTAATCTTTGAGCGGATATTTCAAAATATAACGATTTTAGGCACAAAAAAATTAAAATTGTAGAGAGGATTCTTGGATTTCGAATAAGGGATGAAAAGGTACAAGAGGACAATAAAAGTAGCGACAAACAATACACAATCAACTCACTCGCTCAATGCGTGAACATTGCGGGTCTAAAACAAGGTATTTCGATGTTGGTACACCTGTAATAAAAATAAAATGATCCTATGATGTGATGAACCTAAAAAAAGGGATAAACTCTATCATCCTTCTGGAATCGTCCGAAGCCTAAACCTAATATGCCTAATATTAAATTTTTGAGAAGTTTTACATTAAATAAAATTTTTTTAACATAAGGTTGTGTAATGGTATACTAGTCAAAACGGTTTTTTTTTGTTTGAGGAGGAGATAGGAACCAGTTTCGAAATTTATTTTCTGAAGGTTATTTCGTAAAATTTTGGTCAGTTAAATTAAGTTGAAAAAAAGTTCAATCGACGATATTTTTTTCAAGCTAAAAATATAAAACGATTTTCACTTAAAATTGAATGGGGAATGGGAAAAAATTATCTAGAAGGAAGGGACCTTCAAGATTGATAAAAAGTGTAGAGTTAAGAATGGTGGGAGACATATCGAATATTTTTTAGAAATAACAAAAATTTAAGGAGTTTCGAGGTTTTTGAGAAGAAATTCGTAAAAGAAAAGATGATTTTGTGAAAAATTTGGATAAAACTTTCAATAACTTCAGTACTCTTCATGTCATAAATGTAAAGTTTATACAAAATTAGTTATAAATTTTACCCACCATGTAAGTTATATGTTTATTAATTTGTGTTCAAAAATAAACTTTAATTTAACTGATCTGGAAAAAGTTGATTCACCTAAATATGACAAGAGGTCACAACCGTATCAAACAATAAACATTCCAACTATTTATTTATATTTAAAAAATATATTTTTATTTAAATTTTTTTTAACCAAGGAAATAATTTTGTATATTACTGATAACTAAAGATGGGTGCATTAATTTTCTAAATAATTGTTTATTACTTCACAGGTTAGATCAAGAAAAAAGTTGTAACTATAAAAAATGTGATTGAACTACCTACTTGGGATATATTTTTTTCAAAAGAGTTTTCAAAACGTTTTTCTTGACAAGCGCTGGTAAAAAACTTTTTACAATCACTAATTTTCCCAGCAAGGTGAATCTACTTTTTCATTTTTAGAAAAAAAAATATTCAACCTAACCTTTATCGAAAATAAATTTTGAGTTGAATTTGTTTTTAAAGTGTATTTATAGTGGAAAAGGAGTATATTCTTTAAGAAGTTAAAATTCTCGTCGCATATGAATGATAATGACGACATGAATGATTGAAAATAAAACTAAAGGAGATGATCACCAGCAACTGAAAACTTTAACTTTCTTAAAGAAATGTAATTTTTTTTAATAAAAAAAGTATTAAAATTTGTAGTGTGAAACTGTGTAAATATCACAAACAAGAAATATATTTTTAAATACAGTTTAACTAAAAATAATTTGAAATTGAAAAAAGAAAAATAACCACCACGAAAAATAATGAACCAAACGACAAAAAAAACCCAATATAGCACGCAAACAAGTATTAACCATGAACGCTTATCATTTTATTTACATTCAAGAATTAAATTTAACTTTCTGGTCTGTGATAATGTTCGTCGACAAATATTTACATGTAAATTACCCAACGAATTACATACACCAAAGCAAAATCGAGAATAAATAACAGTTCACCGTTGTCAAGTGTGCGAAAAATCCGCAAATCCTGTTATACTATTCAAAGACTCGAAATGGCGTAGAAAATTTGGAAAATTTAAATATAAATATTTCATACAAGCTAGAACAAGTTTTAATATTTTATTATAGATTCAGAAAAAGGTAAAATTTGTTCGAAACTTGCATGGTTTTAAAAGTGTGTAGATGTGTGTGTGTGTGTGTATGTAGAAATAATGATGTATAAATCTTGTGTTTTTTTATAGTACCCGTTAGAACCTGTAATAGACGCGTTCATCTGACAATGGCGTGTAGCTTAGGCCCCGCAGGCTGATAGAAGTCTGCTCGCTGCACCCCTACGTATACAGAGCCTGTATGCTGTACGAGACAAAGTGGAAAAAAGCAAGAAAATCGGTATTGAGAAATTTTTTTAAACAACTTTAACGTTTTACAAATATTTGTTAGAAAATACTTAGAATCTATATTACTCATGCAAACTTTTTTGACTTTATCTTAAAAAAATTCTTGATCTTCACCATTTTTTTTTAAATCTTAAAATATGAGTTTCTAGGGTTTGCAGATTATGAAAGTGCATTTGGAATGGTTAAATTGTCTACTCCACAATCCTCCTAAATACAGTAAACAATATTTTCTTATTATTTAGGCTTAAAAACCAATGATGATGAAAATATATTTTTTGGTTCATTATTCAAAATAAAAACAATATACCTATATATTTTGACTCTGAAACAATAAATTTCATAACTAAATAATTGGTAACATTGAATTTCAAACAGTTATATGCCAAATGACAAAAAGTTACCAATGCATCGAATATTCTGTGAATTTTTAAGCATTTGGTCCAATATTGTTGAACTTTTGGTACAGTTCATCTGCGAAAAGCAAGTAAATTATACAAATGTGCAGTTCCAATCTCTATTATTTCCAAATAACCAATCCAGCAATATTTTTTGATGGTAACAGAATTTATTTTGAGTTTATAATATCAAATAGGTGGTTGTATATTTTTTATCGACTGAATTTTAAAGAGTTGTATACCAAATGGCAAAAAGTGACTATCGAGAATGTTCGGTGAATTTTTAAGCATTTGGTCCAATATTGTTGAAATTTTAAAAAACGGTTCAGTTTATCCAATCTTAGTAAGACAACGAAAAACATTTCCGAAATTTTTTTAATGGTTTTCATACTGAGATTGGTATAATAAGAACCATTCGAGAAAAATGTCAACGTTTGGTTTATAGCAACGGCCAAAAAAATTTGCAGTACAATAATAAAAAATTAGAAAAATTCGGAAAGACTGGCTTTGGCAAAGAGTCTCTGCTCTGACAAAAGTTATTATCACATCATACAAAACATAAAGTTAAATAATTACATTTCAATGATAATTATCTAAAAATACATTTCACAGTTATATAATTACATTTCACATTGTATACAAATTCACAACATAAAAAAAAGAGAGAGAAAAAAGAATTTGAGAAAGAGAAATTTGAATATTGTGAACTTTTTTTCGTCGTTATGAAGGTTTCATCCTAGATAAAAAGACAAAAAAGGCAAAATATCAAATATTTGACTGCTCCAAAGCCACTGCAAAATTTTTTTCATAGGGCTACGTTATCATTAAATAAAAATATATGGAACGAAAAAGAAGTA
>CAJUYH010010168.1:0-12663 GCA_910591685.1 Galerucella tenella
GAGTGGAAATAATTGGCGCACCCTGTATAACGGGGACCTCAGCTGCAGACTATGTGGCATGAAGACCGAGACCGTAACCCATATCTTATCTGACTGTGAGGCACTGGACTCGAGGGGACAAACAATCTTACAATCTTCGGAGAAGCCAATGTGCCACCTGAAGTATATGGCACACATCCAATGGACCTAGATCGTTTACTCGAAGGTACGGGGATAACTTGATGGATGGACTAAATGTGGGAGTAGAGTAAAATAAGCCAATAGTCTGCTGTGCTTCCGGCATCAGAACGGCTTCCAAAACACAAAAAAGCAGCATGATAAGGTGGGGCGATTAAGTGACCATGTCAAATGCTGGGTTCTTACATACACAATACCCTTAAGACTCAGAATCCCATTCATTCATTCATACATTTGGGTTGTGCTCTACAACACAGGGACTGGAATTGGAACTTTGTTCCATTTCCCATGTTATCTACCAGAATATTCGTGTCTTCTATATAGGCAACTATTCAACAAACCCATGAACAAGATTGCATTGGTGAGGAAGCTTGGGGTACACTGAAAAGTGCAGATGTTCTTACCGACACATAAACTCTATATAAATCTTAGTATTTCTGGAAATCCTAAAATCGAAAAAAAATTTATTAAAATCACGTCGGAAGCCGAAACGGATCCCCAATTTTCCAATCTGTTATCAAGATATATTACATGGAATTTTTCACGAGTTCCTTCGGTGTGCCTGCTTCCTCTTTCCAGCCCGAAAATATTTATTCGTCATTCGACTCATTAATCTGAAGGAGTCATAATTTAATATAATCACTCTTAGAAACCGAAAAGATAGCTGATTATTCATTTTACACGACTTTTATTGATGATATAAGACCATGTCGAGAAAAGGAATAATTAAAGCTTATTAATCCGCTGAAATTAAAATTCAAAAGACTTACAACACTGTTTGAAATAAAATTGAATAGGTCTTTGAGCTGACAAGTTGTGAACAAAACAATATCTGGATACTAAAGATGTAACTTCTGTCATTCTACTTGAAAGAGACAGAAGAATAATTGTTGGCAGTCAGCATTGGCGTGTGTTTAGTTCCAGCTACCAATCTGATATGGAAGCAGCGTTGCTAGTTTAGAATGTTTGGTACTTTCTAAGGAATAAATAACTTATTTTGCATTTGACTTTTAACACGGGATAAAGCCGTATTTAGTGGGAGAAGATTGAGATTGGTAATATTATTGACTCTTAAAATAAGTGAGATCAATAATATAGCTCAAGAAAAAAATTGGACAAATTACAATCTGCAATAAATGAAATCTAAACACTGCTTTCGATTTAACAATTATTGGTATTTAACATTGTTGCCGACAAAAATTGGGATGACTTTTACAGATGATTACATTTGGCAACAGCGGTTAGAATGGGGGAAACTGAACACTCGCCCATCGCTGACTGCCCACAATTATTCTTCTCTCTCTGTTCCAAGTAGATTTTCTGATATTTTCCTCGTCGTACTTATGTAAATAGTACGTCGCAAATAGACTTCTCGCAATCTGTATATTGTATTGTATTTAGTTAAAAGTAATACTTAATAAAATTTCACTGCTGGCTAATGGCGGTGACTAATCGGCCCGTGACGTTAATAACTATTCTGTAATACACATAGATTCAAAAGTTTTGCATCACCTTCTTCGGATGCGAAGGAATTTTTTTGCGCTAATAATTTTTTGTTGGCTTGTTTATCAATGTTTACCATTTCAATATGTTCCATATTTTTTGCGATATACAGATGTTTACAGTTTTTTTTGTAAGATAACATTTTTAGTGCGACCATTTTAACATTCAAGGCATTTGATTTTTACGATTTTATGTGCAAACGTGAATCGTCAAGTAATAAGTGAGATTGACCGTGCAAGAATAGTGGCTTTAGTTGAAGAAGGTCATTCTCAAAGGTTCGTGGCAAACAGAGTTGGCGTTTGGCAAAGTGATGTGTCTCGTGTATGGAACCGGTATCTCCAGACCAATTCTCTTCGTGATAGACCTAGAAGCGGTAGAAGACGTGTTACTAATCAGCGGCAGAACCGCTATATCCACTTAACTATCCGAAGAAACCCGACCATGGCAATACCAGCACTCCAAAGAGATATAAGACATGCGTTGGGAGTTCAAGTATCGATCTCGACACTACGAAGACGAATACTTGCGATAGGTTTGAGGTGTTGCCGACCAATAAGAGTGCCCAGACTACAACCTGAGCACAGAGTTCGCTGACTACAGTGGGCACAAGAACACGCGGCCTTGCCTGAAGAATTTTGGAATTCGGTGTTTTTTTCCGACGAAACAAGGATTTGTTTGGCACAAGATATCCATCGAATACATGTGTGGCGGGATCCAACGAGAGTTGCTCAGCTTGCCCATGCTCGCCCCGTGCGCCCTTCAGAGGAGGAAGTGCTATGTTTTGGGCTGGTATCATGTTAAATGATCGCACAGAATTAATTCATGTGGAGGGAACGATATCTTTTGATAGGTATCTCAGAGAGATTCTACATCCTCACGTGAGACTAAGGCGCGCAGCTGTTGGCAATTCCTTCGTTTTTATGGACGATAACGCCCGACCTCATTGGACCAGAGCTGTGAATGAGTATCTTGAAACTGAAGGGATCAATCGTTTGAACTGGCCTGCCCTATCTCCTGACATGAATCCCATAGAACATGCTTGGGACATGCTTGCCAGGGCAGTGGCAGCACGCAGAAATCTACCCAGGAGTGTACAAGAGCTTGCGGCCCAAGAAGAATGGCGAAATATTCCTCAACAGGATATCAATAATTTGGTAAACAGCATGGGCAGGCGACTTTAAGCTTGCATAAATTCTAGAGGTGGAAATACTCTTTATTAAAAGTTATCATGCAGGTTCTTACTTAACCTTTACTTTAAAAAGAATCAATTTGTATTTAATTTATTTAATTTCTAAGAGTACTTTTTATGTTTAAAGCAAGTTTATTATTGGATAATAAATTTTTTTTGACAAATATACACGTTTTTTTTATTGAAACTGAGTATTTGATTAATCTCCGATCCATTTATAATGAACAAATTTTTTTTTTCGGAGATTTAGGGTGATGCAAAACTTTTGAATCTATGTATTGAAACGTAGTAGATTGAAAGATTTTAATATTAGGTTAGATAGATGAAAAATTGAAACATTTCTTTGTTGACTGTACTTTCTTTTTTTCGTTAACACAACTTATGCGACAGTTATATTTTTATTTCATATTATTTTTTTCTTTTCACAAAAACGAATAAAGCGTGAAGGAATAAAAACTAATGTTTGATCTAACAATCGACAAATATTGTGTTCGAATTCTCGTTCTGCGAGTTGTTCATAATCTGTTTGAGAGTTTGATTTCTTGAAGGCTCGGTTTTTTCCCAAAGGAGGTGTCTGCTTGAAAATATTTCAGCTACCGAAAAAGGGGCTATGGAACACATATATTTTCTCCACCCTTAAAATGTTTTGTAAAAAGCTCTATTTGTACATTTTAAAATGGGTGAAAAAAAAGTATTTCAATAAAACGCAGTTGGGAGTAAATAAAAGAGAAAAAGTTTGAAAAAGAAAATGCTAAAATTAAGCCAGGTGAATTGGTAAATTATATTTTATATTACCATTTTTTACGGACTACGAATAAATTCAATGAAATACATTTTATTACTACTAGCTATGAAGTTGAATTTCTCTATTAGTGGTTGATAAATTAACTCCAATAACAAAATGTCATATACCTGGAAATGTTATTGTCACTTTGACATCGATAAAAAAGGTGCATCCCTTTTATCGGATAAAAACTTCTCTTCCTCAATATCTACTAAGCGGACGTCACTTTTACACAATGACAATGAGTCGCAAGTTTGGTTAGTATTATATTAATAAAGATAATTATTGTTGTTGTTCATCCATACATTCTGTCGTTAATTTATCTTGCCAAAAAACACTCCAGCTTTTCTTTTATCAGATAAATTTCTCTTTAACTCAAAGTTTGGCCAATCACTAAATTTGCCGATAAATTTTATCATGTCAGTTTTTCTTGTAAAATTAGTGATTGGCAAAACTGTTTCGTTGCAAAGATTATTTTAGCCAATCATTCGGTATTATACTGATAAAACTGCTTCCTCATCGATAATACCTTGCTTACATTGATTTTGTCATTATTGACAGCTAAAAGTGCTTCGAAATTTATTGAAATAAAAGCTGATTTAGTGCCATTTAATACAAAATTCCACTCCACAATGGGCTTGTTATCAATGAAATATTTTCTCGGTTTTCCTTATGTTATTTTGTAAAACTGAATCATCAAAATAACTAGTGAAATTTTCAGCTCTTGAACTTTAGATATTAACTTAGATATTAGAGGTTGAAAATGGAGCTCCCTTAAAAAGCGACAGAACCGACTCTGACGTCACATTGCATATTGTGCTCTGTACACCGCTGCGTTTCACATAAGAAAGTTTGTTCCAGCTGCAATATATTTAAATTGTGTGAGTGTTAGTGATTTTTTCTATTAAATATGTACTCAGTAGATACTGGATTTATTAAAGCAGATCCTGCAAATTCACCTGAAGTCGATTTCTTTATGGTGATGGACTACATTAATGAGAACAAAGATTCCACACTTGGTTTCTGAATCAAAATTCCAAAACAATCTATAATACATTGTAAATTTTCATATCTGCGTCTGGAGGGAGTAGGAAGTCTCTTCTTAACTTGCACAAATGGGTAAAAGTAACTGGCTAATAACGGTATAGTTTTTTGTATAATGCTATATACTCTGAAAAGTGCCACACCAAAATCGTTTTCTAATATCCTATGTGGTAAATTCAATTTGATCTTTTTTAATGTTAAAAAGATATCAAGCCTGTCCAGCTCACATTTTTTTAGTTAACAAGCTCACAACAAATAGTGAATGACTCGGAACTCCCAAATAAAGCTTCGTTCATAGGTTTTCCGTCTTTTTGCATTCACGATTTCTTTGGAACTATCTCATTGCTAGTGCATTTTCTCTTTTTAGCCATTTTCCATATATAAAACCCCTCGCCCCTGCTCTATTTTCTGAGCTTAACTTGTAAATACTGTGACCGTGGCTTTGAACTATGCCTTGATACTCTATTTTTTAGACAGTCAAACAATCTCGGTACTACTCCAGCTTTCAAATAACTGTTCCACTGCTCACTGTTTTAATGAATACATATTTTTCTGGTGCATTCTTGGACCTGTTATGACAGTCGAGAATCAATTAGTATTCATTTACCACTTTTTTCTCACTCCCTCCACAATAAAATAACGAGACAGTAGGTTCAGTCAACAGTCCAGCGTTTTTTTTATCTCACACAAAACGATACAATATACACAATACACAGCTCTCGACTCGCGGCGTTTCAAACGTTAGGTATTAATATATGCAGTGTGACGTCACAGGTAACCACGCCCCGTTTTCGTTCAATCCATTTTCTTCAATTAATTTGAGGGTTTAAACGTTCGCGGAAAAATCTAAAATTTAGGGAATCTGTTCAAAATGAGTTTTCGTTTCAATTGTTACCAAAAAAAATTTTTCTTGAACAAGCCCATTGTTGGAAAAAATTATCTTTCCAAATACAACTCGTTCTTCAGGTTTTATCACATAATTTTTTATTTTCATCACTCAAACTTGTTTATTTGGGGCAAAAACATTAAAAAAAGACGAATTTAGATAAAATCACTCGTCCCAACGGACTCTTGATTTCATCAATCGGTTTGTTCTCATTTTTTTGCCAAATAAACAAGTTTCCGTGGAAAAGAAAAAATTATCGATGAAATTTGAAGCACTCGTGGTATTACCTTTGATACTTTTTTCTATTATTAACCTAGGTCAATAATGGACAAATTTGAATATTTTGAAAATCCACGGATGGTAGTTCAACAAAAACTTGTGCAAAATACTTTTTATACCTAAGAGATTGTCTTTACTATATATCCTGCTTGAAATTACCTTTTAAGATAAAATTATTTGAATAAAAATGCTTAGTTTAAAATTCGCGATCTACCAAAAATGACATAACAAGTACGTTCATAATATATCGAAAACTGACAGTGTACTTGTCAGTCAGACGACAAGGTAAACGCTTCTCGTAGTGCGTTTGTTGGTTATTTTCAATATTCGTCGTGAATCTAGCTAGTAGTGGAAAAAAGTGTATATACACCATGGTGTTGAAGACATCTATAAGCCTGGCACCTTATTCTGCTCGGGGCAAAGCCCCTCGCGAAATAATTTTGGTGCTCGGTCAATAATCATAGTCTTCAGCACCTTGGTGTATAATATACTATCGCCATATTCACGATGCGTGGACATTGCACTTTGGTCTAGCAGCGTGGACTCCAGCTCCTGTCAGATTTAGATCCGTCTGTTTTCCATACTAACATTCTTTCCTGGCTGCATGCTTCTAGCCCAGTTCTGTTTAGCTGGATATGGTATGGTTGGTTGTCGTTAATTCTGGCCAGCACATCATTTTCATTTCAAGAAGCGGAATAATATCTGTGATTCTGGAATGATAGAGGGTGTTGGTTCATCTCAGTAGTGAAGATCCAGCTCGAGTTGTATTCTCATAATTCTCCTGTACTGCCAGAAAAGCCTAGTAGCCCTGGTACTACTACTACTACTAAATGTGCAGGCGAGCCTTGTCCTGGACAACTCAAGCCAAGGTTCCGACACTGAGGCCACTGGCGGGCCCATTGTGCCTTGTGCCAATCCTGCTACCTAGTCATCCATGAAGCCGAGCCCTTCAATAAAGGCTGCAACCTTTTTCAGTGGATGCCTGCTTGTGTCTCCAGGAGCCATGACAGTGACTCCGAAGATTCGCCTGCGTAATACAGCCCAGTGTGGACACTCTAAGAGAACATGAACTGACGTTTCATCAGTCATGCCGCAACCCCTACATAGGGAACTTTCCTCTACTCCTAGATTGTAGAGGTGCTTCCTTATACAGCAGTGCCCTGTTAGGAGTCCTGCTATCTTCCTTAGCCTACTCCTTGGAAGTTCAGTGGCTGCCCTGGCGTGTCCATCAGTCCATCCCTTCAGTAGAAGTTTGGATTGTCTAGGACCCTGCAGAGCCCTGGTAGTAAATTTTTCCTTCAACTAAAATTGTAATTTAGTGTAACTCCCAGATATTTATCTACATGGTGGACCTGATTTATTTGAACAGGGATCTTGTGAGCCGCAATAGATACAATATTGATTAAATGGAGAAAAAGTTTGTACGGTATAACAATATAGGAAACAGTAGAGATTAATTGAATGTGGAATTAAAAAACTTACATATCACCAACCTAAGCACGGAACAAATTCTAAAAGTAAACAACTTTTATGGTTTAGTTGAACTAATGTACAAGAAAGGTGCTACCGCAAACAATAAAAGATTATTACTCGAGTCCGTTGAGAATTCAATATTGTATGCATGAATAACATAACCGAAACCCATAAACACAAAGAAATATTCAACTTCCAAGCATTCCAGTGAAAGCCATGGAATTCATTTTTCTTTGTGGTCGAATACAAAATCTTTTCGTGGAGGATTCTAATTATACCATTAAACAAACCAAATTACCATGGCACAATCTTAGCAATAAGGATTATCCAGCATCAGTGTCGTCCTGATTATTTGAAGAATGATAATTTTTTAATTTGAAATTTGGTGAAATTTTCCTGTTGAATACATACTAATAATTTATTATATGCACCCATTATTCTTCAGACAAAATCAAATGGGACGAAAGCTACTTCTCACCTTTAATCTTTTCCTTTTGATCTTAACACTAATTCGTAAGGAAGTATCTCATTAAAAAAACACATCCGTCGGAAAGGAGCTCCAACATTTTAGTTCTTTAGTCGAGCTCTGCGATTAGAAATTAAAATGAGGAAGTTTGCTATTTTGGGCGTTTTCGCGTACAGCTCGATCTCTTTCATAGACGTCCTAACATATTTCAATCGAGGTTCCAGCAAAGAGAAAATATTAACAATTTACAATGTGTTTAATCGTTTCTTGAAATGAATTTTTGAATCATTTTGTAACCTTGATAGTTTAAGTGAGGTTAGGTTTGTTGTGAATGAGTCTATTAAGTCGGCTACAGCGACTAGCTCAAGTCTATTTAAGTTTTAGGGGTGAGAGAGGTAGACAAAGATGATATCGGATGAGAAAGTCATACTATTTGATGGTACAGAAGACAATGGACTGTTGGGAAATCTGTTGTAAAACGTTTATTATAAAACTATAAACATTGCTATGACTTCTAATGTACCAATCTTATCAAAAAGTCTAAAATTTTGGCCATTACAGTCGTATTCTTGAAATTGAGCCTGTCGAGTTTTCTTAAAGTTTTCCCAATATTATTTCCAATCCTGTGATAAAATTCTCATTACATCTTATGATTTTCTTAGGTTATGCTGTTAGAAATGTAATTGACAATGATGGCCAAGAATTACATGTTTTATTATTTAACAACAATTCAAACACACATATTGTTCTAATATAAAAGGAAACACCTTTCCAAAAGGTAATTATCACATCCTAATTAGAGTTCATAGCTCTTATTATTCTTTTTATCAACCATTTGGATACGTCCTACACTATCTAGCAGTGCGAAATCAAAATTAAAGCCGAAATTAGTTTCAAAAGCGAGATTCTAATAGTTTCAATCGATTAGTTCCTGTTAGGTTGAAATTATGTGTTCCTGTTCTGGAGATTGTAGAAACTGTAACAATTATTGCGATGGGATAAACGTACCTAACTGTAAGTGTAAAGGGAATTTCCTTCCATGTCATATCCATATTTATACAGAGTATTCAAAGCTTGAACGTGTAGATACCTACATTGAGAACAGGAGATCCAGAATACACTGAATGTCAGAATGTCCGTTTTGTACTTGTCACTGCGTATGACTTTTTCTTGTGTCGTTAACCCACGTCACACAACCAACGCTGTTTGTCCTACTCCTTTCCGAACAATAATGACAAAGTTGCTAATGTCCTGTTTGCATCCTACACATTCACAACCTTTTAAATTACTCCCATATATTCCTTCCGATGTACTACTCCTACCCGCCGATACACCTCGCAATTTACCAATTATAAGCTGATTTCCATGGCCCTCTTTTGACGAACGCCACTTATGTTTTAGAATCCACTTTGCATATCTACTCTAATGAAAAGAAAAGTTAATGTGATATTTAAGGATGTGATATTGAGAGCAGGTATATAACCGCAGGTGGGAAAGGTGAGAAGGATCAATAATTATATTATTGCATAGTCAAGTTAAGTTAAGATGTTATAAGTAGGGTTTAATAAACTCTACAAATTACAAATAAAACAGAACACAAAGTCAGATGCTGCAAATGCAATACGCATATATACAGATGGCTCAAAAACGAAAGAAGGCTCATGATGTGGAGTTTACTCCAGAGCACTAAGACTAAGTGGGGTATGGGAAGAGCTACCAGCGTGGTTAAAACAGAACTGGCTGGTATCTGAATTGCCACAAAAGATCTAACCAGGAAAGGAATTCCTTGCAAAAACATAACAATCTGCACTGACAGTAGACAAGCCCTATTAGCCTTGAATAGACAACGTGTTATATCGGGGCTAGTACTAGAGGAGTGTCACCAATATTTAGCTGACGCCTCGGCAGATAACAATATTATCCTGAGAGGGCACGACAGGAGTAAAGGTTATCGCATTGCCTATTCTTTAGCCAGGGAAGTGGCTGGACTAAAAACTTCAGGACCCAGTGACACCTACGGCCTGACGACTTTGACTAGCCAAACGTTACACCCATGCTCAATCCCTTAAAATATGGGATGTAACTAAAGGATGCAGTCTTGCCAGGATCACCCTGGGCGACCCTGGGAAGCTGGCGTCGAAGAAATATTTGGCGATGACCAGGAAAAACCTACGCTTAACAGTAGGATTTCTGACTGGCCACTGTCAACTAAGGAAACACCTCCTTACTATGGGGCTAGTGGACACACCTTTATGTAGGATGTGAGAACAGAAAGATGAAACAGTCAGGCATGTCTTATGCGAGTGTCCGAGTTATCGTCAATAAGAGAGTGTTCGGTGAGTCTTGGCCTACACCTGCCGATATAAAGGAGATATCTCTTAGCAACCAGTCCTCCTTCCTGGGAAGGACAGGATGTACGATACCCTAGGAGTACAATTCCTCGGGAAGAGGTACAATGGGTCACATGTGGCCCAAGTGCTGTGAGCCTACACTCCCCCTCCCTACTCTACAGATACAAATGTCATAAGTAATTATTAACAACATTTTACGTAGAGTTAACTTTGATACTAAGAAGGATAAAAACCAAAATGGAAAATCTAAAAAAAAGGCAAAGGGTTTTAGTGTCTTCAGCACCTGGAATCGATAGAATCTTTGAAAAAACGAAAATCTTAAAAGACAAGCGGAAAATACACAAGCTTATACGAAATTTATAAGCGCCTTCAACGTTGAAATATAAAAAAAGAGCGCTCTAACCGATACAGAACGCCATAAATATTTCTCAATCGAATTGTAAAGCTGAAAATTTCCTTAACAAAAGTATCCGACGTCATCTATCATCGTTTTCTAGCTCCTTTCATTCGGCCATTTCATTCTGTGATAAATAATACCCATTTCGTATTCATTACTTTTGAACTCTCTGTCGGAATTCGTTACAATAAAATAATATTCATTGCATTTTCTTCTTCTCCCAAGAAAGTACTTCGCTGAAGGTTTAAGAGAAGCCGGCACAATCCGAGAGCGATGGATAGCTCTAAACCAAAGGATTAAAAGATTCTCCCAACAGTTTCATAATTTTAGAGAGGATAAATATTTAATATCATACAAAATATCACTTATAAAGTGAAGTAAAGTTTTAATTTCGAGAGAAGAAGATGTGCATTGACAGCGCTTTCGGACGAGACACTTTGTGGCCGGCTACTAGTGTCTGAAAATAATCGCGCAGCTGAAAATACATTAATACAAATAGACGCATTCACACGAGACACAGATAAATGCGTTTATTTATATCAATGTATTTTTAGCCGCGCGGTTCTTTTCAGACACTTGTAGCCAGCCACAAAGTGTATCGTCTGAAAGCGCTATGACTCTATTTCAGTAGACAAAGTTTTCTATTGGGTGAATTTGTCAAGCGATTCTATCTAGTGATCTGGGATCTGGGATCTGGTTTTGAGCAATAAAACGACATGTCATTGAAGTGGCAAGGTGAAATGTGACAAGATTCAGATGTGGGACACGGAAAACCCCAGCAAAAATGTGCATGGCAAAAAAAACTGATTTCAACAACTTTATGTACCAAACAAAGGTGCCTTAGTGGTATAATAAGGTGCGCCAGTACCTAATCTACGCACTCACTAGACGGCTAGATAGATAGATTTTATGAGGTGGCTTTTGGCCTATTGTACTGCGACCTTTTCAGATCTATTGTGGTCCCCTAAATTCTAGATCACATTCTCCATCTTGACTCTTTTTAAAAAGTCTATCAGTGTGGAGACTAAACCTTTCATATAGCTCTCTGCCAATGGCTTTTCTTCGCCTAATGCAAAAAACCGCATATTTGCCAGGCTATCGCACTAGGTGACAAAACTCGCACGTATCTTCGTTTGTCAATCCCATCTGCTTTAAATGCCTATTGAGCTTACAATGCCCCGTTAACAGATCCACAACAGCTTTGACAGTTTTCCTATCTTTGGTCATCAGATCTGCTGTAAATTTTGGCGAGTGCTCTAATATGAACTGTTTCGCTTGCCTCTGTCCTGGTGAGTTCCTCCACCATTTCAGAGATTTGTGGGCAACCCACTTCTTTGTTCCCTTCCTTGTTATAGTTCTTGCAACGCCGCAGAAGGGCTCCGGCCCAACGAATGGCATTGATGAGACTTGTTTGGCCATTTCATCCGCTTTTTCGTTGCCCTTATGACCCTCGTGTATGATATGGAATTGTTCGCGTGGCCTCCCGATACTTATGATACCAGTCTGTTCGTTGAAGACATGGTTTTGGCAGCGAATATTGGCTGAACTGGACTATCATTTGACTGTCTCAAGGACTATTTTAATGAGCTACAACAAAAAATAGCCAGCTTGGGAGAATTATTTCAATTGAGTCTATAATTCTCTTTATACACAACTTATGAGTGAACTAAATTTTTCTTTAGACCGTGTTTTCTACTGGGAAATCTCTTAGTGCATCTTATTTTGAATTGTTCGTTTTTTATTTGCTGTTTTTAATGCCTTCAAACTATAAAAATAAATAAACATAAGATGGGTTTTCTTGTAATATAAACGAAGGTTTTGAAAAATTCACATTAAGACCCCAAGAAGTTATGATAACACTTGGGAAATTCAATAGTCATTAACAATTCAGTGTTTTGAAACGCTTACGCGTTCGAGTGTGGATCGTAGGTATTTTCCAGAACTATTATTAAAGAAGACTTTCCAATGTTGTTTGAAAATTCAAATAAGTTGGTATAGTTTTTTGGGTGAGACAATTTCTTATGAATAAAATGGTTATTAAGTATTAATTATTATCACAGCAGTGCCTAAAAATGAATTCTATCATCGTTTAAAGCACAATCCCATTCAATACG
>CAJUYH010010169.1:0-12662 GCA_910591685.1 Galerucella tenella
ATAGAATTTTGCAGTACTACTTTTTGTTTATTAAAAAATACCACTTCTGTGTTTAGTGACGTCGACCATGTGCATTAAAAATTAATTTCTAATTGATTTTTAAAAATGATTTACTTTCTGTAATTAAGTATCTTCTCATTTAGTAATAATAATTAAAATTATTACATTATGTAGTGAAACTTCCAAGTAAACAATTCAATTAGCTTGAAAGAAAAACGGATACAATCTAAATCTGTGGACTATGACTCATTCTAGAAATCGAAACGTAAATTATTAAAATATCAATAACGTTAATAATGCGAAATCATGTCTAGATCAATTAGATAAAATTCAATGCGATTTAAAAAAAATAGAAAATAGTTTTTGTTTTATTAAGTTGTTTAAACAATTTTTAATGTCTAAAACAGTTCCTTTTATCAAATATAAAATTTATAATATATTTTGTAAGGCATTAACATTGTCATAATGATAAAAAAACTGCGAGAGCAAGCTTAAATAATAAACCAAATATGTAAGTAGAGTCCACCAGTGAAACACCGAACTTATTTCGCGTATTTTATATAGCTGGGCCATGCCAACGTGCTCTGCGAGCTCTTTCAAACTCCCGCGATGCACAATTGCACACTTCTTCATTTATGACGATAATATGACATTTTAAAACAGATCTTTGGTTGGGAAGTGGAAGAAAAATGATTGAAGAAGGTAGGCTATTAGTGAAGATCTGACTAATGGAAATATCTAGTGGCGTGGTTGAGATCAAATGAATGCATAAGTCAAAGTAAAACTGCGCTAAGAGTTTTAACAGGGATCCTATAACGGGGCATTGTCGCCTGAAAAAGCTCAAAATAGTGGAAGAAGAATGCAGATTTTGTGGCATGGAAGAAGAAACGTCCATCCACATACTTTCCAACTACACAGCACTTCAGAATCCTAGAGCACAGCACCTGGGAGATTACTGGATAGAAGAGGAATATTTATCCAAGTTGAAGCCTGCAGACATCCTAAAATTCCTCCGGGAAATAGGAATAAAGGAGCTAGTCACCCCAAAATACATACATACATACATTGGTTTAAAATAAATTCGGCCATTGAAAAAATGAAAAAAAAAATTAATTACCTCCCCAATCACTGTCATATCTCACAAAACGTATCCAATTCGTCAGGCATATCCCTTAACTTCAAGTCATTATTGCACAATAAAAAAAACACACTATTTCACTGAACTTTTACCAAACAAATAATAATATCGAAAGAAGAAATCCAAATGTTCGACCATTACCTCGAAATTTTCGAACCGGATGTTTTGGAATATCCGATAAGGTTACGACTTACGACACGTCGTGTCTCTATGTTGATGTAAATACATTCGACATCGAATACGCGAGAAATTCGGCCGAACAGAAGTTTCGAGAGGCGAGAAGTCGATGTGCCCCCCAACGAGACGACCGACCATATCAATGAAATTTTAAATTTAATTGAATCGCTCTCTCTTCTCCTTCAGGTCTGGTGGATTCGTGTTCCTAGTAGGTGGAAGACAAAAAACTAGGAATATTATAGAGGGGCTAAAAATAGTTATCAAAATATTTAGATTTGGCTTGATAAAAATATAAAAGAAGAAGAAAGAGAACATCCGGGTAGTAAAATGGCTAATAAAATAATAAAATCAATATTTTTTTGTAGTTTGATTGAACTTTACAGCTGGTTATCAACATAACATCACTGAAATGCTTCCGAACCACATAACCAAGAGGTTGGGTCGGGAGTTCCCCATGTGATTACTTGGAAATCAGGTCAGCGTAAGATTACTGGGAATGCGTATTTTCAGACAAAACAAAGATGAAATATTTGTGGTTTTACTGTGAAATTTAAATAAATAATACTGTAGAAATGCGAGGTTAATTAATTTATTTATACTTCCCAGTGAAGTAGTGAAAGGTGTATCGTTAATAATTTTACAGATTAATTAAATTATTATTTTTAAACCCCCTCGTCATCCAATATTTTTTTCTATCAACGAGGTCCTTCAAATAACACCTCTTCGATATCCTTAGCGATTTAAAGACCAATATAAAGTTGTAGTGGAAATGATTATGAGATATACCCACCGATAAAATACCTACACTACAATGTCCTCGCGAGTGACGTAGACTTTTAGAGAACGGAGATCCGGGTCGAGTTCTGCTACTACCTATGAATATGATGATGATCAGATCGAAAGGGGTCCCCAGTAGTTTTTTTCTGACGGTCGGTGAACTCCTTATATTATGTATAATATTTTTTTTAAAGAAAATTGTAAAGGAAAAGCAATATTAGTTCATGCTTACAGTATTTACAGAGTGAGATGATAAAATTTTAAACTTTTAGCATCTAAAAATGAATACCAAGATATTTAAAAGTATTGATAGCTAATAATAACAATATACGATTAGGCTTTGTGTCATCTACTTTTTAACTTCCTGTTGGTAGGTATTTACGATTTGTTTTAAGGAACACAAATGAAATTTGTGGTCTTGTGACAAACAAAAAACCCAAATGTGCTTGACCTCAATTTAATCATCAAAAAAAGCAATAAAAATGAATGGTACAATATATCACTTATGATTCTTTACTTTTTTCATTGCAAAATAGATTGCAGCTATACAACCGAACCCCTTATTTTTTCAAGTGAAAGGAATTGTTATAGTATGAAGGTTGTTAGGTTAAAAAAAGAAGCATCCTGGTCCAAAATGGTATTTCCTTGAAGCTTGAAATGTTTTTGTTAGTAAAGAGTTAAGTCAAATACATTTAGACAAAATGATCAAGTTATCAAACAAGTATACTATAGTAGTTAAAAGTGCTATAAAAGCACTGCAAAAATTATAAAGAATTTATCTGGTAGATAGGTATGATAAAGACTAAATAGCAATTCCATGACTCTGAATCTAATCTTGGAACAATTTAGGCTTGGCAGGCATCATCCTTATAACAAGTATATTTAAGGGAAGCTTATTTTTTGGAAGTCCTAGTGATATATTACAAAATATTTAGTTTATATTTATGTAAACTAAATAATTATTGTATATGTGCAAGTAGAGCATCCAAATGTATGAATAAATAAAAATGTTGATAGTGTAGTGGTATCAATATAAAATTATCCTCTGAATATTAAAAATAAATAAAAGCGGATCTAAGTACATAAACGAGAACCAAGCAAAAGTAAAAGCATTGTCCCCAATTGTTCAGGTCAAATCCGTTTATTAAAGTTTTGAATAATTCTCGTCCTAGTGTCCTAGTTTTTTTATATCTTACCTGTAGCCTAGTTAGAAAATCCGGGCTTAAAGTTCTTTCCGAATTATCTGGCACAGTAATTAATACTTCGTAAATAGTTTGATCAGTCGATTGTTCTTGAGAATAACACTTTTCACTTAGGACGGCCGAAAACAACACAGATATCCTGTCCAAGTTTTCTCGTAACAACTGTGAACATGATTGTTTAACTCGCACTGTACCGACGACCGTTTTTGACATTTTTTTTTATTCCCATGCTTACATATTGGAAGTATTTCTTGCAATTTTTCTTTGTTTTAATGACGAAAATTAGTTTCCCAAGAGATGTTTGAGATTTACTTACTTTGACATTTTGTTTTTTCAAGTGACAATGCATAGATAACAAGATAACATACATTGACATTCAGTTGCGATTGCAGCGCCGTTGTCAATTTGTTTTCAACAAATAATTACTTTTGAAATAAAAATAGTTTAAAAAACGGGTGCAATTAAACATGTTTGCAATGTGATTCCATTAGTTAATAATTATGAATAAAGAATCACAGAAATAATGATTTTAAACGTATACTGCGACATCTATTAACTGTTTGCCAAGCTTATACTTAAATTAATATAGGTACCTGTAAACTAGAAATTGAACTAACGTCAAAAATATTTCAAATGCAGCAAATTAGAAAATTATAAAAACAAACATGTGGATAATGAAAGAACAAAATATTTCGCAATTGTTTATTGAGGTAATAAAATTTTTTTCACACCCATAAGTATGGAATTATTGATAGGTTCAATAACAGTGCCCATTTTAGTAATAACAGAAGGTTCAATATGTCTTCTAAAAGCAGTTTCAGGAACAAAAGTACTACCAATCGGAGCCCTAATACTAGCTTCATAATCCTTAACAGATTTAAATGGAAAAGGTATTTCTGAAACCAATAAAGGTTTAATTTTAGCCTGTGCCTTTTCATTGATGATCAAGGATCCTTTGTTATCGTCTTTCCTGGGCATTTTTTGTGGCATTTTCATAATAAACCTCCTGCGTTTTCGTTTATTTGAATTGATTCCTGTTCCTGCCCAACTACCCCAACCGGGAAGGTTGAGATCTATATCTTTCGGTGTATCTTTTTCTATTTCCGCAGCTTTTTCTTTATGAAAATCTGCAGTGATATCATCATCTTCAAATGCTTCCATAATTATGTCTTTTTGATCTAAATTTTCTTCGTTTTCATCAAAAGTAAGAATATCTGGAATTGCAGTATTTAAAACTGTTTGTTTCACTTGCATGAACTTATCAGGATTAATATTCACTGATTCTTCCTCTTTACTTTTAGAGCTCATTATATTTGTCAGAGCTGCTAAATCTGGGTCTAGCGGTGCTTCATTTTCATCTAAATCGTCAGTTTGTTCTATCATTCTTTCATCGATTGACTGCTTTTTCTTTTTTTGAGGAAGTGACAAATCTATCTTCTTTTTCTTTTGATCTTTTTTAGTTTTAACTTTCTTTTTTACCACTTTTGTGGTTTGAATTTTCTTCAACTTTTGCTTTAGTTTTTTGCTTATTTTTTCTTCCAAGTTTTGGAAAACATCTTCCACTTCCAAATTCTTGTCTAGTTTAGTTACACTCCATTCTGATGCAGAATCAACTTCAATTCCGTTCTTTTTTGGTTCTAATCTATCTTTTTTATTCATTTTTTGTTTCTTGTCCACTACTTTCAATTTATCTTTCTTTAATTTTATTTCAACAAGTTTCTTCTTGACAATGGTATAGTTTTCTTCATTCTTATCATTTCGATTATCCTCTTCGGTTTCTACAACATTCAATACCTCTTCAGAAATATTTTGGTCATCTTTCTTCTCATTCTGCTCATTCCAATATTTTCTATAACCACTTAAAAAATCAGCAACATCTTTCATGGGTTTGATACCATTTACCCACGGATTAGATGCATCACTTTTGTTATTAGGTGACGAAATATCACCACCAGACTCAACACCTTCATCTTCTGAATCACTATTAACCACTTTTACTTTTTGAGTAAGGTCTCTACTAATAGCTAGCTGTTTGGCCAACTCTTGTCTACTCTAAAAAATAAAAAAGTATTTCTTTTAAAATGCATATTATTAAAAAAAAACTACTTACCTCTTTATCATACTTAGCTCTAACTTGCTTGTTCCTAGCCCACTGACTAGCTCCTTTGTGCCTTAAGCTAAATCGCTCCTCTGCTCTTGCTTTATCAATATCTTCCAACTTCTTCAATGCCTCTTCGGGATCAACTTTCTGTAAATCTTCAAATTCTTTCAATTTTTGTTTGATCTTTTCTCTTCTTAATATTCTGTGATACTTTTTGCTTTTAATTTTGTTTTGTCGTCTAGCTTTAGCCTCCTTGAAACTTTGATGGGCTCTAAGTTTGGCAGTTTCTTTTCTTTTTTCTTTCAGCTCTTCAAGAGTTAATGGGTATTCATCTTTTTCTTCAGTGTCAATTTTGTATTCTTCTATAGGTTGGTCGAAAGCATCTAGTTTTTTTTGAAGTTCAGATTTTATTCTAAATGTTGATGGATAGATCTCAGCTGATTTTTCCAGAATTTTCATTTTTTCAACACTATCTAGTGGAAAAGTTAATTGAGGAGCAGCTCTATTGGAAGTTACTAAAGCCTCCCACCTATCCAATTGTAGCCTAGATTTTTCATAGTTAATACTTCTTCTAATGCGTTCAGCTTGAGGTTTCTCCAAAGGCTTTAGTAATGTTTTATTTCTACCAGCTGTTGATTTAATTTTATTTGTTATTTTGGAGGCTTTTCCTTTCAAGAATTTAGTTAATTCATTTACGTTTACATTTTCATTGGCACTAAGAGATTTAACTAAATTAAACTCAGAAACTTTAGTGGTGGGTTCTGTTCTATGAGGATTTTTCAGTTGCTGGATTTTGTTTAGTTTCAAAACATTGTCTACTAGCTTGTCATGGTTTTTATCATCTATTTCTCCGTCAGATAATTCAAAATTATCACTATCGTCACTCATTTTAAATAATTATATTATATAAAATGTAACAGGCAACACACTATTTTGACCTAACAAGTAACAATATTTTAGGTTAAAATGGTTAGGTTTTGACACATTTCTTCTTCTCTTTCCAACGTCAAATTTGTCAAGCGTCCTTCGAATCGCTTTAGATTCTGTTGGCCAAAAAGTTTTCATTTAAATTAATTTAAACAGTATGTCAATCTAAAATTTAAATTTTAAATAAATACTTTAGTTATTTGATTTAAAATGTTTTCAAATTACCACTTATATTTATGGAGTATTTATAAAACTTTATCATAAGGCAAAGTGTAGTGGTACTCGTGCATGTCAACATTTAGTGATTTTTAAATTATAATTAAAGGAGTGGTGACAATGTGTAAGTGAAATCGCTGTTGGGTGTACCGCTTCGCCATTTTATCAATATTTTAATAAAAAAACTGTTTTACAATTTAATGTGCGTATTATTAGATAGTTTTAAAAATCGAGCAAATTGTTGTATGTGAAAATATGAAGTTTCGTGCTACAAAGGTAAGCACTAATCACTGTGACATTTAAAAGGTTTGTTGGCCTTTCCATTTGACATTTTAAAACGTAAAAATTAATTAGCAATAACTTTTATCAATGTTCATGAGATAAATAAAAGTCAATTATTATCCTAGACTGCTATTATTTATATATTAGCTAGGAAAGTTTGATCTTTATTGACCGTCAGAATCAAAACAAGACACTCCTTTAAAAAAAAGGAAAAATGTCACCTTTCTATTGATGTAAACTAATTAGAAAGTATTCTTGGACCTTGCCATTTAGACTTGCGACAATAATTCTTAATTTAACGTAAACAATGTGTACTATCATCTGTTGTATCCAAATTACTCACGAAATTTTTTAAATTGTGGTTGGAACCTTCCCTCTAATGAGTCACTTCCTCATTTGCTCATAGAGAGAAACTTAAAACTGAGAGTTAGTTTAGTTGATGTTTTAATTCATTGACCATATGTTTGTATTACATTTTTAGTTTATTTACATTATTTGTTATAAGATCAAAGAATATTGATTACTTCCTGTATGTTGATGATATTCACCAGACATAGTACAAGTACAAAGTTTACCTTTTTTTTTATGTAATAAATGACTCTTTAAAGCTTTATTTAGATAAAATTTAACTTATAAAAACATGGGTGGGTAGAAATTACATAATATTAAGGTATAGTCACTAGAATTAATTGTAAATAAATATTGGGTTTACATACAAGGTGTTACATGTGTGATAATTTTGTTTTATAGTTACATACTTAATTACAATTGTTCTTTAATTTAAACTTGAGCAAACATTTTTTATTTACAAAAACATTTAGCATCACTAACTGTATTGAACCAACTTATTGTAACATTGTTGATTTGGGTTATCTAATCACTTATATATACTTTTTTTATTACAATTTACAAGGCTGAAGGAACCAGTTGAAATAAAATTCTAACTCACTGAAGTGTGTAGAATGGATTTTGGAAACTCTAGTCTCTAGATTGTCTAGATGTCTAGGTGTTTAGCATTCGACACTGCGGACTATGATTTGTATACTCTTTAGACTGGTCTGATTCTATACCTGAAAAAAAAAATATTTCAGCTCACTTAATTTAAATTTCTTACTTAATCGAAGCAGAGACAGAAAATTATGTAGTGTCTTTTGCACTATGTTTATTTTGAAAATTTAAAGTAAGATATATATGGAAAAATATAAAGTAGCTTCTAAAAATCTAGAACATTAGTTGGCTGCAATCATGCATGGCCGTCTTGATCTGTTTCACATTCAATATCCCGTTTGCGTTTTTTCTTCGATAGCGTTATTTTTTTGACGATATTACAGGTGCAAAGAAGTTTGATAAACTACGAGGACCGTTCAATAATATTTAAGATGCGGTCAGGTTATAATATTAACTTTGTTTATGAAAAATAAAGAAAGCTGATAAGCTCAAAAGGAAAATAGAACAAATTTACTTGAATTTAACTTTGGTTCGTGACGTATTTGGGTTTACTTAAAGTTTATCATTATTTACTAAAGATAATTCAAAAAATTTGACTATCTACTCTTGGTACGTTCATGGTATGGGATTGTTTATGATCGAATATCTATAAATATAAAATAAGTAGCGATTTATTTCTACAGGATTTTTTTTGCAAGCTTAAGTCGTATTTTAATCGATATAAATTGTTTTTTTACAGCACATGACTTATAGTTCCAAACCGGAAAAAATTAAAAACCCTTGAAGAGTAAATAGTGTGACAAAATCACAATATGCCGTTACCAAAACGGGGGATCGAACCAGTTTACGTAACCAGAGGCACTTTGCCAGAAGACTATCCACTTCCTTCTGAATTAGAAGCCGTTACCAATGGTACCTTAGCCAACACTGTTAGGCAGCTATCTTCGTTGTCGAGGTAAGTCTTTTTATCCCAAATTGATGAAAAATCTCAAAATTTATCCCACATAACCAAATCGACCTTGATTATTGGCGAATATATAATGTATATCTTGATTATATTCAGGAAACACATTTCTATAAATAGTTCGTTTGGAAAAAAAACCGAATGCGACCAAGTTCTGGAATTTAGAGGTCAAATTGATAAATATTGTTTGTGCTCTACATAATTTATGTGAAAAAAACTACACTGTATTGGTTTCTTTTAGAATAATATTAGACTCCGTTTCACTTAAGAATAACCCGCTAGAAGTTAGGTTAGGTTAGGCCTTAGGCTTTCACCGATATTGATGTTCAGATATTGTTATGTGCAGCTTCTAGACTTCTAGTGGGTTTTTGGAACTTTAGTTCTTTACGTCAGGTTATGTTTGAGCGACCAGGGGTCGCGACGCAAAAGATCTGGCCGTTACGTTATGTTACGTTTACGAAGCAGCGATTCATATGCTTCGGCCGGGAATCAAACCCGGGCCGCCCGCGTGGAAGGCGAGCATTCTACCACTGAACCACCGATGCTATATTAAAATTTTATGCAAAGCTGGTATTCGCAGTGCTGGTGCTACTTGAATTTGTTCGGATAAATTTTTACTATTCCATAATTTTTTTGGCGCGATTGATCTTTTTTGTTTATTTACAGCATCGGTTGTCAGGACGGTAGGTTGTGTTTACTGGTTTCTAAGTTTAACAACACGTCGGTAAGTGATTTACTTACCGTTCAGACGTCGAAAAGTAATAAATAGCATAAAAACAATTTCACCAAAATGCAAAATATATTTTATCTAATTCCGCTATCAAATGTGACACTTTACGTCACTCCTTGACGTTAGGTAACGTCACATTTTTCATAACTTTCATATATCAGTTATGAAAAGTAGTTATGTAAAAACTTTACGTAACTGTTTATGTTTCAACATAGAGATACCACATGAGTTTCAAGGAATAATTTATTAATTAGGTAGGTACTGTCAAAACTGACAATTATTTCATTATTTAAACTGACAATTAACCCATTATTTTAATTCAATGGTATTTTGAGATTTATAAACATTGAAAACATTATTCAGGTCACAGTTATTTAAAGTAAGTCAATTTTCTGGGTGAACACATCATAGTGACAATACTTCTAACACCATTTGATTCCACTTCAATATTATCATTGTAATTGAAGATTTTATTAAATATTATGAAAGCGCGGAATTAGATAAAACGTTGTACGTAAACACGTTATGAAGAGAGCGACATTGTTCAACACGCGTAATTTGCAGAACTCGCTAGCGCTCGTTTTGGCAAATATTACGCTTGTTGAACAATATCGCTCTTTTCATAACTAATTACGTAAATATCTATTACCTTTCCATCTTTGTTTGTTTGCAAATGCGCTTGCGCCGATATTGTCGACTTTACAGCGATTGAAATGTGCGTTCGAACTACAATTCAGCTCAGCTAAGAATTATGTAGTTAGCTAAGCTTAGCCGGGGGATAGAAAAAAAGCAACTATTGTTATGTGCAGCTTCTAGACTTCTAGTGGGTTTTTCTTATGTGAAACTGAGTCTACCATCGGTTTGTCGATCAAAATATCCAGATCTAGCCTTGTTTGCTTTTTTTTTTCTTGAAGGTTAGATTGGAACTACCAAAAAGATATTCAAGTAGCCAATTTTAAGAGTAACTACAAACCTAATTCTTGTAAAACACACAATGCTCAAGTTTTTTAAGAAGGGGAGGGGAAAATAATTATATAATTGACCCTTCCCATTTTAGTTTAATAAAATTTGAAAATTTCAGGCATGCGGAAGACATGTTCGGTGAATTGGCACGCGATGCACAACAACTGTACGATAGGTCGAATTCCTTGCAAGCGAGAATTGATAGGCTAGCTATTAAAGTCACCCAGCTGGATAGCACGGTGGAAGAGGTTTCCCTGCAAGATATCCACATGAGGAAGGCGTTTAAGAGCAGTGTAGTGTTCGACCAACAGGTAGGATTTTTATTAAAATACAAAATGTTTACCAATTAAATAAAACATGTTAATTTTTATTTATTCTATGAGGTATGTTATGATAATGAATTGTTAAGCAATGCACAAAGGGAAGGGAATGTTGAATTGACAATTAAGTTTCAGATGATTATGCAAAAATTCGTTTTGTAATCATTTAATACTTTGTTGAAATATTTAGTCGACTATACGAGTGTGTTTCAAAAAGTTTACCTAATTCAATTTTTACTTAAAAAAGATTCATTTATCTGCAATAACTTCCATCTACCAAGGGCGTACTTAAAAGATATTAAGGTATTTGTAAAAATTTCTATATCATGGGAGTACTATAAAATGTTTTAAAGGGGTCAAATCATTCGTAAACATTTTTTTATTATAATTTTTTAAGGGAAGTCGCGTGTTTGCAAAAAATTGTTTTTATCATAGACGTGCGAATTTTTTTTAAAGTGGTACTTTTTTTTCCAAAAATTCAAATCAACCATTGACGTACTTAAAATTTGTTTGAAAAAATTTCTATATTATGGAAGTACTATAAAATTTTTTAAAGGGGTAAAATCATTCGTAAAAATTTTTAATTATAATTTTTTAATATGCAAAAAATTGTTTTTATCATAGGAGCGCGAAAAATTTTTTAAAGGGGTACTTTTTTTCCAAAAATTCTCATCAACCATTGGCGTACTTGAAATTTATTTGTAAAAATTTCTATATAATGGAAGTACTATAAAATTTTTTAAAGGGGTCAAATCATTCGTAAAATTTTTTAGATTATAATGAGAAGTCTCGTATTTGTCAAAAATTGTTTTTATCAAAGGGGTGCGAAAAAATTTTTTTTAATGGGTACTTTTTCTTCCAAAAATTCACATTAACCATTGGCGTACTTGAAATTTATTTGTAAAAATTTCTATCATGGAAGTACTATAAAAAATTTTAAAGGGGTCAAATCATTCGTAAAAATTTTTAATTATAATTTTTTAATTTGCAAAAAATTGCTTTTATCATAGGTGCACGAATTTTTTTTTTAAAGGGGTACCTTTTTTTCCAAAAATTCACATCAACCATTGGGTGTACTTGAAATTTATTTGTAAAAATTTCTATATCATGGTAGTACTATAAAAATTTTTAAAGGGGTCAAATCATTCGTAAATTTTTTAGATTATAATGAGAAGTCTCGTATTTGCAAAAAATTGTTTTTATCAAAGGCGTGCGAAAAAAAAATTTTTAAGGGGTACTTTTTCTTCCAAAAATTCACATTAACCATTGGCGTACTTGAAATTTATTTGTAAAAATTTCTATATCATGGGAGTACTATAAAATTTTTTAAAGGGGTCAAATCATTCGTAAAATTTTTTAGATTATAATGAGAAGTCTCGTATTTGCAAAAAATTGTTTATATAACAGGCGTGCGAAAAAATTTTTTGAAGGGGTACTTTTTTTTTCCGAAAATTCACATCAACCATTGGCGTACTTGAAATTTATTTGTAAAAATTTCTATATCATGGGAGTACTATAAAATTTTTCAAAGGGGTCAAATCATTCGTAAAAAATTTTTAATTATAAAGAACGTTTTTTGATAAAAGTCGCGTATTTGCAAGAAATTGTTTTTCTCATAGGCGTGCGAATTTTTTTTTAGGAGGTACTTTTTTTCCAAAAATTCACAACAACCATTGGCGTACTTGAAATTTATTTGTAAACATTTCTATATCATGGGAGTACTATAAAATTTTTTAAGGGGTCAATTCATTCGTAGAAAATTTTTAATTATAATTTTTTAAGAGAAGTCGCATATTTGCAAAAAATTGTATCATAGGCGTGCGAAATTTTTTTTTAAAGGTGTCCTTTTTTTTTCAAAAATTCACATCATCCATTGGCGTACTTGAAATTTATTTGTAAAAATTTCTATATCATGGG
>CAJUYH010010170.1:0-12661 GCA_910591685.1 Galerucella tenella
GCTACTATGGACAGTAGCAAATTTTCAATGTTTTTCGGAAATGTACCTACGTTTTCAATACCGGGTCGAACATTTCCTGTAGAAACATTGTTCAGCAAAAATCCAGTTGAAGATTACGTCGATGCAGCAGTGAAACAAGCTCTACAAATACATCTCCAACCGCCATCAGGTGACATTCTTATTTTCATGCCAGGTCAAGAAGATATCGAAGTAAGCTGTGAAGTTTTAGCAGAAAGACTAACGGAAATAGATAACGCTCCAGAATTATCTATTTTGCCGATCTACTCTCAGTTACCATCTGATCTGCAAGCTAAAATTTTTCAAAAATCACCTGAAGGTATCAGAAAATGTGTAGTGGCCACTAATATTGCCGAAACGTCCTTAACTGTTGACGGAATTATTTTTGTCATCGATTCCGGATATTGTAAATTGAAAGTTTACAATCCTCGAATTGGTATGGACGCTCTGCAGGTAAGTACTGCTATATTGTACTAACGAAGACCATTAACAATCGAAATAATTTAATGTTAATGTTCGAGATTGTTAAAAGTCCTTTCAATACTCGTGTTAGTTACAAAGCTTTTCCGTCGACTGTAAGAGTTCTATTCGTTTTTCTCAATACGCTACACTATCCCGAGTCGCCAGTCTTATAAGTTCTTCGCCGCACTCCTATACCAGCCAAGATGTTACCTTAGAGTCCCACTATAAAGTAACAAATTTTGGCGACGTGCAATTTTCGCTAATCTTCTTATATTTCCTTCAAATCTTTATTGACAGCTGCCAAATGTATATTTTTCCCCGAAAGCGCCGAAAAAAAATGACCATTTTTGAATACCACACCCTATATTTTTCAATACCATCTGAAAGTCCATTTCTTCCCCTTTCCAAAAATGTATACATTATAGGCATATACTCAAGTTTTTTGGAAAATATTTAATTTTTTATGAAACCATGTCAATAACTTCCAAACGTAAATTATCACATTTTAACAGCTTGGAAACGTTATAACTCAAAAATGAGACAAGGGATTTTTTTTTCTAAGGAGCCGTCCCTTCGCCGGTACCACCTCAGCCTCCTGGGCTTATTGTGCATACTCCCAGTGTTCTGACTACAACCTATTCAGCCAATCCGTTCCCTGTATTAGCTCATACAGGTTCTTTGCTGGTTGGTTGTAGAAGTCTTCTGGAGTCATTTGGGTTCTGCCATACAGCCTTCTGTGGTCCACCGACTCACAGTTGTATAGTATATGCAGAGCTGTTTCGGTAAGTGCGTCTGGCAACCATGAAGGTCATCTCTGCTTTCTTGATCACGTGCTGGAGGTGTCGGTTCCAAGTTAAGCCTGGGTCTAGGATAACCCCAAGATATTTTACTTCATCCGACAATCGTATTGGTTCACTTGAAGCGTCAGAGGGCCAAGTCCTTCCCTTTTCCTTCTTCTGGTGAACGCAATTATCTGTGTTTTCGAAGGACTAATATGTAGCCCTTCTTTTACAGTCCAGCCTTTTACTACATTTAAAGCCATCTGGAGTCTGTCTCTGGTTGTACTGTTGTATTTACCTTGGGATAGAATTCCCAGGTCGTCTGCATATCCTATGGTGTTAAATCCTTCTCTGTGTAGGGTTCTGATGAGCCCGTCCATGACCAGGCTCCACAGCAGCGGGGATAGTACTCTCCCCTGCGGAGAACTACTGGTTGCACGTACCGCCATTGTCTCCCCCCATTAGAGTTGATTCTATGAGCCTGCTTCTGAGCATGCAGTCTATCCACTTGCAGCTCGTGGCATCGATCCCAGAATTCCTCGTCGCCTTAGCTATAGATTCATAGGAGGTGTTGTCAAAAGCTCACTCTATATCAAGAAAGGCTGCGAGCATTACCTCTTTGTTTTCCAGCACGTATTCAGCCCTTTTTATGAGTTGATGTAATGCTGTTTCGGTTGATTTCCCCCCTCTCTATGCATATTGATCTCGGTGTATTGGTCTTGTAGCCAGTATACCGTCTCTGATATGTCTGTCGAGAAGAGCTAGGCTAGCTCTGAGCAATTCACTTACCCTGTAGTGCAGTGTGTTGCCTCCTTTTTGGAGTAGGATAGGATAAATCCCGTCTGCTCCCGGTGATTTATATGGTTTGAAGCTGTTAATAGCCCATTTTGTCTTTCCGCATTCACCACTGCCTTCGCTGTTCGCCAGTCTATCCTGGATGCCCATCATGGTCGATCCAGTTTTGTCGCTGGAGAGTTCTGCGGTGGCATGGTAGGTATTGATCCAGGGAAGTGTACCTTAAGTAGCTCTTCCATGGTTTCTTTCCCATTTCCAGTGTATTGTCCGTTATCTTTTTTGATAACGTGTATAGTCTGATTAGGGTCCTTGGAGAGAATCTTCTGCAGTCTGGCACACTCGTGAGTCTGTTCTATCTCCTCACAGTGCCTCCTCCAGGAGTCTCTCTTGAATTTCCTTGCCAGTTTGTTATATTCAGTTAGGGCCCTTTTATAATCCATCCACTCTTCTGAATTTTCTTTAGACAAGGGATTAATGCGTTCAGTAATTTTTGGATGAGATTAGGATTATGTAGAGATGCAGATGGAGGTCACATACAACAACTTATTTATTAAATATAGTTTTTTTTGTTTTGATGTGTTTTATGAAGTTATGTTTGGTTTCTTGTTCTTATATGTAAATAAAAATGTTTGTTTTAAATGTTTTCTTTCTTTCTAGTTTTCCCGATTCTGTAAATTGTTGCACCCAAGTTAATATCGATTTTCGTGTATAGGCGTATTTCTGTCAAAAATGGCTCTGAATATTATCTTGGTCACTTTTATTAATTAACAAAAGTAAATTTCTTACGAAAATTTTAGACAACTTTTGAGACTTGCAAACGGTGTCATAGAAAATTAAAACATTTCTTATAATTTCAGTGAAAGCCATTGTCTCATTTTCGAGTTATAACGTTTCCAAGCTGTTAAAATGGAAGTTATTGATATGGTTTCATGAAAAATTCAATCTTTCCCTAAAAACTTGAGTATATGCCGATAATGTATACATTTTTGGAAAGGGGAAGAAAGGGACTTTCAGATGGTATTAAAAAATATAGGGTGTTGTTTTGAAAATAAATAATTTCGTTCCAAAAATGGTCATTTTTTTTTCGGCGCTTTCGGGAAAAAATATCTACATTTGGCAACTATGTCAGTAAAAATTTGAAGGAAATATAATAAGTTTAGCGAAAACTGCACGTCGATATCTTTTTTCATTCTCGAGTAATAAGCCGTCAAAATGTGTTACTTTATAGTGGGAGACTCTGTATTTAAAAAATGAAAAAATATATTTGTTATTGTCAAAAATGAATAATGTCACTGAAATGTATGTTTGGTTGCCTACACCACAAGTAGCTGTCAATATAAATATTATAATGTATAAGATGTGCCTAAATATCTTCTGTATGTTCCTTGTGGTATATTATTCATTCTTTTTTTAATTTTTTGTCAAATTTTTTCTGTTGTGTCAGTTAGGGATAAAAAATTACTTAATTTCTACTTATTTTTTCTTGACAACGGTAGCTGGAACGCTACCGAAACGTTGAAGTAAAGAATTTAAAAATATTGTGGTTTAATTTCCCAAAAAATTAAAAAAAGAATGTATAAGATGTGCGTTGGGTTGCCTGCAGAAAATCGCTGATTAATGTAGGATGTAGGTAATTCATGCATTAATAGAGGTCATTAATGTATGATTTTGTCCAATTTTGAGAACGTTAATAGCATATGTTCATACATGGTTGACGGAAAATAATATCCACATCTACCAATACTCGTGTTAGTTACAAAGCTTTTCCGTCGACTGTATAAGTTCTATTCGTTTTTCTCAATACAGGGTGGTCCCACTATAAAGTAACACATTTTGACGACTTATTACTCGAGAATGGAAAAAGATATCGACGAGCAGAGCGAGTGCGTTAATGTTCGAGATTGTTAATTGCCCTTTTAATACCTATTCGTGCTAGTTACAAAGCTTTTCCGTCGACTGTATCAGTTGTATTCGTTTTTCTCAATATTTAAAAACTAAAAATATTTATTTGTTTCATAGGTAAGTACTGTCAAAAATAAATAATGACATTGAAATGTCACAGAGAAGGTCGCCAGTTCAAATGTCACTGTTTTCGTTTGTGTTACTTTATATTTTGGATGTTTCATTGTTTCAACACTAATAATCTTATTATAATTTTGTAGAATAATAGAATAAAAACGATAAGTAAGTCAAAAACTAGAAGTATTCTATACTAGGATTCATTTTTTGGAGACGTTATTGTATGTTTGGTTGCCTATACCACCGATAACTGTCAAGTGTCAATATAAATATAATATATATAATAGCATATGTCAATATACGGTCGACGGAAAATAATACTATCCACATCTACCAACATTCTTAAAGATAAATATAATTACTTCTATAATAACTTTCTTTTTTTAATTTCTTGGGAAATTAAACCACAATATTTTTATAGTATATTATATACCGCGGGACTGAAGTAGTACATTTAATCCTGAAGGATTAAATGTACTTCAGTCGCAAGGTATATACGATACTTTTCGTACTTCCGGTATGATTTTATTAATTATTTCAATAATTTCAATCAGTTTTTTCTCTCTTCAACTCATTTAATAAACTGTCTTTAAAATAAGTTACCATAGTAACATTGCGTTGTGACAGTTATAATTTAGAAACATTGTCATTACTAGTGTCATTGTAAAGAAACATTGTTATTGATAATTATTGGTATCATGAGTGAAGAAGGTGTATCTGATATTGATAAAAGAGCAGCCGAAGTAGGTGAAGAATTGTTACCACCGAAATCTAGAAAGCTATACGAGCATCAGTACGATGCTTTTAAAAAGTGGTGCCGCTTAAAAAATGTGAGACAACCAACGTTAATTACCATTCTAATTAATTATATTTTTCAATAAAATATCCCTTAAATTCGTTTGTTTGTGATTTAATCGTTCCGGGAGTTTCGTCAATATTTAATCCCGGATGGATTAAATGTGACACTTTAGTACCTGTCACAAGGGAGTGAAGTTGTCACTTTAGGCCCGGAAGTACGAAAAATTCTTTATTTCAACTTTTCGGTAGCGTTCCAACTTTCTTAACTGATTCTACAGGTTGTTTTATATTGTATTCTGAACAATCAAATATAATTTGTTGAAATCTTCATTTTATTTGAATTAATGTCCAATTTAAACTTGTGACGTGTTTCGCTAACACAGTAGCTTTATCAACCGAGTTTTTCAAACAAATGATTTTGTTCAATTTATTTAGATCTATCCTATCAGTCAAGCCAATGCCAATCAGCGTTCAGGAAGAGCAGGTCGTACGGGTCCAGGGCAAGCTTTCAGACTATACACCGAAAGACAGTACAAAGATGAACTATTAATAACTACAGTACCTGAAATACAAAGAACAAACCTTGCAAACACTGTGTTATTGTTAAAATCGCTTGGTGTACAGGATTTGTTACAGTTTCACTTTATGGATCCTCCTCCACAAGACAATATTTTGAATTCACTGTATCAATTATGGATATTAGGAGCATTGGATCATACCGGAGTTTTAACTAAACTAGGTTAGTTAATTTTTTGTAAAATTTTTTGTTTTCCTGTATATACCTCATACAATATAAATCCCAATACACTTCATAGTCGAAGCTATAATTGTACCATGTTGCCTACACATAGCTTGTGAAATTTTACTCCCACTTTTTTTACAGCATTTGGGCATCGTTTATTAGTTGATTAGTAGAGTACTATAAGTCAGAAGCCTTAAGCACTCGACACCTCTGCCTTTATGTTTTTTGTGGTCTCACTTGTACTGCTAATGTGAAAAGTCTTTTTTTTTCGGGCCGAGATGGGAAACTCATGTTCAAATGGTTCCTTAACCAGTACCCAGACAGTGTTGGACTCCCCCCACGGAAATCCCTACCAACCAAACCCACCTCAAACTTGCCGTTACTCCGCCTTGGAACCACTACCCTAGCATACTTCAAGACGGGCGTCGACGGTACCTCACACACTTTTTCTCATCTCCTCCCTTCTATCACTCCTACCTCTCACATTTCATGTCGATTCCTTCTCTTTTCCTAATCATGCTCCCTGCTACGCCACTTATCTCCATCCATTCCTCCTCGCCCCTCAACATAATCTCCACCATATTTTCCCAATACACCGCCAATTTATTTTCCAACTTTCTCAAAACTTCCGCGTTCTTCCAACATCTAAACACATGTCCTACATCATCCTCCACTTCACATCTCTCGCACACTCCAGTTTCTCTTTTCCCAATCTTGTGGAGGTAACCCACTCTCGACCCATGCCCTGTGAGCACCTGTGTCAAGAAGTAGTTCACCTCCCCGAATTTCCGGTCCATCCAATTTCTCCTGCTCCCAATCGTTCCTTTTAGTGCGCTCTCATACTCATCCCATCTCTCCATTTCCTCATCCATCCATTCCTGTACTTCACCTCTGGTCGCACCCATCCAGCGTTTCTGTCTGGCTCTAGTCATCAAGTCCACCCACTGTCCTGTTCGCCTGCACCACCCTCAGGAGTATCCCTCTCTGCACCCGCAGGAGTGGTCGAACCCTCGCGTTCACCCCTGCTTTCTCACCCCACACTTCCGCGCCATACAGCATACTCTGCTCCACCGTCCTACCTATTACCCTCCTCTTCCACTTTCCTGGTCCTTTCACATTACCCATTAATCTTCCCAGCCATGCTGCCCTTACTTTTGCTTTCTGTGCAGCCTTAAACATATGGGTTTTAAAAGATATTTGGCTATCCAACCACACCCCTAGATATTTCACCGCTTCCTCCATCCGAATTTTCCTTCCCTTCACCATCACCCCCACTTCCCTTGCCTTGCTCCGTCCCTTCACCAGTAGCCCCACCGTCTTATCCTCAGCCACTTCCAATCCGCTCTATGTTATCCACAATATTCATACACATCCTCTCCGCCTTTCTTTCTATTTCCACCTCTCCCTTTCCCGTACATACCAAACAGACATCGTCCGCATACACCGTAATCTCACATGCTATCCCACAAACTTCATCAAAGACACACAAAGCGTCGGTCCCAGAACCGAGCCCTGGGGCACTCCAATCTCCGTCCCATACCTTCTCCCTCTAGTGTCAACTATCGCACGCCCCGTCAGGTAGTCCTCTACTAGATAAACTAGCCCCTCCCCTACTCCAAGCTTTATCAACGCGCTCAACACCGCCCGTTTACTGACACTGTTGAACGCGTTTCCTACATCGAAGAACACGAGTAGGGCCAATTTCTTACTCCTACAGCTATCCTGCCTAGCCCTTTCCACCAACTCCACCACCCTGTCCAGCGCTGAGATGCATGATTTCCCTTCCACAAACCCATGTAGGTTTTCCTTTAAGCCCCATTCCTACCAACTTCCTCCTCAATCCTAGCCTTTATTATCCCCTCCATCAATTTACCCAAACCACACAGCAGGCTGATGGGCCTGTGAAAAGACTAGTTGTCCTTATCATGCTTGACAGTCTTTTCAATAGGTCCTTCTTGTAGAAGTCTTCTTAAACCAGCTATAATTATGTTTTAGGTAGACAGATGGCTGAATTTCCTCTAGATCCTCCACAGTGTCAAATGCTGATAGTATCATCCCAAATGGGATGTACAGCAGAAATTCTTGTTGTCGTCTCGATGCTGTCAGTTTCATCGATTTTCTATCGGCCAAAAGGAAGAGAAGAAGAAGCAGATGCCGTTAGAGAAAAATTTCAAGTACCTGAAAGTGATCATTTGACATTTCTCAATGTCTACAATCAATGGAAGCAAAACAACTATTCATCCCACTGGTGCAACGAACATTTCATTCACGTTAAATCCATGCGGAAAGTAAGGGAAGTAAGACAACAGTTGAAAGATATCGTCATACAACAGAAATTGGAAATCCGTTCGTGTGGAACCGATTGGGATGTTGTCAGAAAATGTATTTGTTCTGCTTATTTCCATCAAGCCGCCAGATTAAAGGGTTAGTACATGAAAATATTCACCTTCCGTTCTAAGTATTGTGTTTTTTTTTTTCAGGAATTGGCGAATACGTGAACTGTCGAACGGGTATGCCTTGTCATTTACATCCGACATCGGCTTTGTTCGGTCTTGGTAATACACCAGACTATGTAGTCTACCATGAGCTGGTGATGACAGCTCGAGAGTATATGCAATGCGTTACAGCTGTTGATGGACATTGGTTGGCCGAATTAGGTCCTATGTTCTTCTCTTTAAAAGAAACCGGCAAATCGGGACGTGCGAAGAAAAAGCAAGCAGCCGAACATCTGTTAGAAATGGAAGGACAAATGCAGATGGCGCAAGAAGAAATGAAAGCGCGAAAGGAAGCCGCCGAGAAAAAAGTAGCAGCGATGAATAAAGGACAGGAAATTGTTTCTGCAGGAACCACGCCACGACGAACACCATCCAGATTTGGACTGTGATTTGTATAAATGACTGAAGTTTGACGTGAAAGTTCTTCTAGTACTTAGTATTTATTAACTCATTGTCTATAAATATATAGATCGGGCAATTTAAACGTTTTACCTACATTTAGAGCATTAATTTGAACTAAACAGGAATTTTTTCTTAAATTTGGGATTTCTGGCCCACCACAATGAATTTTATTAGGAACGGCACATTTAGCTGATCAGTAGATATTTAATATTAGACTTTTCTTGAAAAGTAATTGTTCTAGCAACAAGTTAGTTACAATCAGAGCTGGGACGACTACAGGAAAAAAGTAATCGACTACTGATTACGACTACAGTGCTGGAAAAGTAATCGACTACTGATTACAATTGCATTGTGAAAAAAGTATTCGACTACTGATTACAATTGTAGTCATAAAATATGACTACAAGTGCGATTACAATTTTAAATTTATAAGTTGAGTCTAGCTCAGCCTACCTCATTAAATCTATGTAACGCAATTTAAAATTATTTCGTATCATGAATGATTCTCATATTTTAAATAAGTGTAAATTCGTTTTAATCTTGGAGGAGGAGGGGTGATTGGTAATTACCCCTGTTGACCACCGTGGACCCGCCCTTGGAGTACTGAGATTAATCATATAAACACACATATAAATAGGCGCGAAACAAGAATATTTCTGGGGGTCTATTCTCAAACAGTGACATTTTTTGTCGCATTCGAGATTATACTTTTTTCAATCAAGGATGCATACAAAAAAGTAAAATCTCGCATGCGACAAAAAATGTCACTGTTTGAGAATAGACCCCCTGTTCTGACACGACTCCTGAGCTGTACAAACAGACTGCGACTTACTTGTGGAAGAGATGTAATCATAGAATGGTAATCATGACTACTTTTTCTAATCATGACTACTTTTAAACAGTAATAATTGAAATTATTACAAAATTACACCAAAATTGTAATCGATTACCGATTACTGTCATTACTGGTTACTTCTGAAAAAAGTAATCGACTACGACTACAAACTACAGCAAATGTAATCGACTACTGTAATCGATTACTTCCCAGCTCTGGTTAAAATCATGAACACTTCAGGGTTAATTAGTTTATTTTAATAGATAATTGTAATATTTATATTAATTGAAACAAATATCCTTTATTTCAGTTAAAAGAGACACCCTCTATGAATAGCAACCAAAATATTGAATTTATTGTTAATGTATTGGTAGATTTATTTCATGAGATGAAAACATGAAAGTTTTTGGTGTTTAATTAGAAAGATAGATCAGTCAATCTAGGTATGGTATGGTGGCTAACCATATTCTAGTCTAGGAAGGTATTTAACGTAAATTCAGCAGGCAAGTACTTTCTCTCATATTCCGAAGTTGATGATATTTTGACATCAATTGTGGGTAGTCCTTGGAGTAGAATTTGAGTTTTCCATTTAATTTTCCAATTTTTCACTACCAACTTCCATTTACTGTCGAATATTCTTGATTTTTCAATATTTTAAGGCGTTTATATGTGTTTTATTTGATCTAAAACAATGCCTCCTAAAAAACTTGTTGGTGCTGAAAGAAAAATTATCCATATTCACAGAGTACACCATCTAACAAGAGACGAAAGCATTGTCGGTTCCTTTGAAGTCGGACTAACACGATATTGAGCGGAAATACGTCATTGACACATAAACTACCTGATACACTGAGAAAAGTAGCACTACACTAAGAAAAATAGTAGTGTTGATATACATCCCTCCTAATTAGGTCTATAGAATATTTTTTTAACTACTAACATACAGTAGACAAAATTGACCTTTGCCCTGACGTCATACCTACTAACCTCGCGAAATCAATCAATGAGTCAAAAATGGCTACAATTACTTTGTCGTGTGCGTAAATACGTTGACTGCTTGTTTATCTTGTTCAGCCACCGTCTAAGAAGTGAGGTTAAGTTGGAAATATTCATTAAATGCGAAACAGAAAATTCTGTACTTATCGTGGAATAAAAATAATAAATTAGAGGTCCTGAAAAAAAAACTATTTTATAGAATTTATCTGAATGCAAATGATGGAACGATTTGAACAAAACTCGATGTATCAAAATAATGACAGTTGTCATAAGAGGTCAAAATAAATTCTTATGTACAACCGATTAATCGTTTTTGGTGCTATCTCTTTTCAACATTTTGAAGTAATAATTAGAGTTACATAAGAACGTATGTCATTGCTTGAAAGACAAGTGTACGTATATTGTATGATGTGTTTTTACTGTCAGTAGAAAAGGATGAGGTATATAAAGTTTGTGTTTACTACTGTTCATTGTTAGTGACGTCAGGGTAAAGGTCAATTTTTTCTACTGTAAGAACACCTTATTATTCATCTCATCTGTGTAGTGAGAAGTAGCTCATTTTCAACCTAATCTTAAAATAATACAAAGTGAAATGATAGGAATGTACGGAAGTGACGGCTTGACATTAACAGATAAAACAATTAATTCACGCATGTGCACACAAATTTGCGATCACGAAAACTACTTTCTTTCGCCTCTTGTTAGATGGTGTACTCTGTGGTCAAAACCGACAGATTTTAATTTTGTGTCAACCTAAAAAATGTAAAAATTTTACGCTACTGATTTGCAGTCGAATGTCAATTTAACAATGTCGTTTATAGTTTTGACAAGTTCGCGCATACGACTGCAACTTCAATTGTGTAGTTCTCCCGTGAAACGGAGGTTATATAATGTGTTGTTCTAGATGTGTCATTAGAGAGTATTGGAACTTTTATAAGGTCAAGCAGTATTAGTGCTGTCCTCATAGTGACATATACGCATGCGCATTTGATGTTTTGAATAACCTTATTTGTGCGCGATTACTGCAGTGCACTATCCCGACTTTATTTCATGTTTCATATTCACAATTTGTAGGTGATCTGTGTCATCTTTGACACCTACCTTAATATAATAGGCGTTTTGCTGCGAGGTACCGGTTGACTACCGATTCAATGGAAACGGTACTATCATTGTCCTTCTCTAATGGGTTTTTATTTCTTTTTATTGGTTCCTTCGCGAAAATGCGTTGGTCTTGTCTTGGACGAGAGCTTATTTTCCCGACATATTCCACCCACCACGTCAAATTTAGTAGTTGAGGTGCGCATGCGTCCAAGCAGCCTTTAACCTCCTATTCGATGTGACTGAATGTGAGCTGATTAGCGCAGTTGGTAGGGTTAGGTGCTGGGATTTTTTAGTTTTTTATTTCTTATTTTCTGATATTTCTCTACATAGTTACACTTTGAACAACCGGGTTTGGGCCTGGGTTTTCGTTTTTTTTTAGTTTTCTATTTCTTATTTTCTGATATTTACATATTTATTTCAATATTGTTATATTACTACTAAATTTGGCAACGTTGGAATATGTCGGGAAAATAAGCTCTCGTTTGTCTTGGGCATAGACAAAATAAAAGTTGGGTTTTGATCATTGATAACTGACGTGCTTGTCTCTTTGGTTATTCGTTGTGATTATTTTTATTTCATTTCTCCATTAATTAGTATCGTGTTAATTATATGGATAATTTGATCTCTATAGAGAACCTAGAACAGATTTTTCACTTTTTGATAATTTTGTACAAAATGAATCAATACCTCAATTTTTTTGATTTATTTTTATATTCCTATAGGTTATGTGATTATAAATGTCAACCATCAACCGCTCCAAAAAACACCTTACTCACCACGGTCCATGAATTTGCGTACCGTTGAAGTATACTCAAAGACAAAAGTTTGAACCGACCTGTCGCGAAAATGTTACGGTACCGAGAAATTGTGTAACGTTTAGTCAACGGTACCTCGCAGCAAAACATCTAATGTCACTATAGAGTTTCATGTTTCAATAACTCAAAGATGGGTCCAGTTCGTTTTTTCTTGCAAGTTGAATGCAACTCTGAGGGAACACTTATCAACAAAAGTTCCTGAACGAGAAAAAGATTTGCAAACTGTAAAATGGGTTTTACAAACGTTCACTAAACCAAGGCAAGTATCCTATTCTCTTCGACAAAGCTTGGATTTATGGTTTGTTCACCATTAAATTTGGCAGTTCGTTACAGATCTTTTCACACTGTGACTCTGGAATTAATTTTTTCACACCTGGTTTTAGTTTACCCTTACCCCTACTCGG
>CAJUYH010010171.1:0-12661 GCA_910591685.1 Galerucella tenella
TTCCCCTCTTCGCACGTATCCCAGCCGTTTCAAGCGCAGGAAAGCCTTCCCCATATTATTTACTCTTCTTTCATTTTTATTTTGCGAGGTGATAATCCCAACCTGCATTTGGAATAATTACTATACAAACAGTAGACATTAAATTCAGTTACTCAAACATTCAAAAGGAACAAAACATGTGAAGTTATTAATGTTATTTACGATTCAAATTGAATTTCAACAGATATTGTCAACATGGCACAGTATAGTGTACTGACTGAGCATGCGTTGCACATGAAAACGAAACGGTACCGTGCGTCGTGAACAATAAACATAGGGAGGGTGAGTGTAGGCTCACAGCACTTATGCCACATGTGACCTAAGAGGAGTTGTCCTCCTAGGTCCTCGTCTATCCTGTCCTTCCCAGGAAGGTGGACAGATCACTAGGAGACATCTCCTTTTTATCGGCAGGTGTAGGCCAAGACTCACCGAGCACACACTCTCTTATTGACGGTAACTCCGGACACTTACTTGCATAAGAAATGCCTGACAGTTTCATCTACCTGTTCACACATCCTGCATAGAGGTGTGTCCACTAGCCCCATAGTATGGGGGTGTGTCCTTAGTTGACAGTGGCCAGTCAGAAATCCCACTATCAAACGTAGGTTTTTCCCATGGAGCTACTATTAAGAGGAGATGACACAGTCGACTATCTTATAATAGGAAAGTGGTATCACATGAGTGACATTGTGATGTTAGCAATATGGCGTCGACGGCAGAGCCGGACTATTCAAATTTTCAATCTATAAGAATATATTCACCAGTGAAATTCTTTTTCACCTAGGTATAGCGTAGCGGCTTTTTGAATTTTTGATTAGAGGTGGTTTTCTTCGTTAAAGTGCACATTATCGTCCTTTTGACAAGATGAAATTGATAATATAGAAACACTGTATTTTGTTGACTGCCAAGAACCTCTTTTCACAAATTTCAACCACATATATCTTATTGATGGAGTTCTAAGAAATCTACAAACATTAAATATAATATGAAGTTAAATAAAACTTATTGAAGCACAAAGAAATATATTCCAGTTCAGTCCTGTTTCGATTGTTTACTAACCTATGATATGTTGTTCCTGATGATTTTTTCGTATTCACACTGTCTCTACTTGTACAACTTCGTGAAGCACAAGAAACCATTATTGTTCAATTATTAAAATAGAAAAAAACGACACTAACAAGAAAAAAATCCAAAAATACCCAATTCACATCCACAAAACAATACTAATGTCAAGTTGACAGAGTAGTGGTAGTAAAATGGCGAAACCGATACCACTTTTATGACAGGCGTAGCGACTCCTCTTAATACTAGCTCCATGGTTTTTCCTGATCATCGCCAAATATTTACCGTTAGACTGACATTAATTTGAAATAATAAACTTATTTATTATTTATTGATACAAATAATTTTTAATACAAAGATAGTAATGCTATTGATATATTTATCACAAAACTTTGAAAATATCGGCTCGAAATTCAAGGTTATACTGAAAAATTTACTTTCAGGAAACTTAAAGTGCTCTGAATAAATTTAGAACAGTATTCGAACCGTGGAGTACAAATTGATTTTGTGCAGGTATAATGACGCCAATGACGGTATGAATAATTTAGGCATGATCGATAAATACTGAGGTCATTTCGAGCATTCCAAATACACCAACTATTTCCAAGGCTATGCAGGGATATAAAATATTTTTGGAAACAGATTGTGTAATGTGTTACTTTTGCTAACGTGAACTATATTGATATTAATCGGTTATATACGAACATGACATAACATTCGAAACAATACAGGGTGTCCAAGGAGATCGTACCAAAAACTTGGGAGGTGATAGAAAGGCTAAAAATAATAATGGTATTTTATATAAAAATTTTTCTTTACGCCCTTCGTTAATGAACTATAGGGCTCTAAAATTGAGAATAAAAAATGGTTTTTTATTTACAATTATTAAATGGCTGATTGGAAATTGGTAATATTCCAACCGTTAATAAACAGCATAATTTCACACTTTTTGGCGTGATTTACAAGTCTGCAACATACTTGTGAACTCGGGTACCGACTAAGTTTATTATTATATAGTATATTATATATTTATTAATAATTTGCTAATAATACAGAATGCTTCCTGTAATTGTACATTCAAAATAAATGTGAATGTGCCAATAGGTGTGCAGTGCGACATAAAATTGCCCGTATCTCTTAAACTGTTAATGTTATCGATATGTCACAAGAGGACTTGATAACTCTAAAAATGTTCACAAAAACCAATTGTTGCATTTATAACTGAAAAAAGTTTTACTTAACAAAAAAATGGCGCATCCACCATTAAACTTAGTGGGTACCTGAATTCACAAGTATGTTGTAGACTTGTATATCACGCCAAAAAGTGTGCAATTATGGTATTTATTAACGATTAAAATATTACCAATTTCCAATCAGCCATTTAATAATTGTAAATAAAAAACCATTTTCCATTCCCAAATTTAGAGCCCTATAGTTCGTTAAGGAAGGTCGTCAAAGAAAAATTTTAAATGAAATACTATCATTATTTTTAGTCTTTCCATCACCTCCCAAGTTTTTGGTACGAACTCCTGGGACACCCTGTATTTAACTAGATTCAATAATCTTTCGTTGAAAAAAAACGTATCAAGAAACTGCTCCTAGTTATAAACAAAATAGTTCGTCAATGACTCATACATTTATTCACTGATAAAATCGATCGTTTTTTCCAAATAAATGAGTTATTTGTTCAATATTTATTGGTATTAAATAAACATTATTCAAATCAACAGAAATGTATTTGTATAAAATACCTTGAATTATTTGTTTTTTTCTGTAAATTTATGTGAATTATATATATTTGAGTCAAATATTGCAGGCTTTGAAGCAAATAAGTTAAAAGCAAACAATCAAAATATTAATGCCAAATAAATATTTATTGGCATCAAAAAATATAAATAACATAATCAAACAAATTTATAGGGTGAAGTTAAAACATTGCAGTTTCATCGTCAAATAATATAATATTTGGATCCTAAAAATAATTATTTATTATTTGGGCAGTTATCTTTAAATTAAATAATTCTTTCCTGTAAACTATATAGCTGTTACGCGTGCGTAGAGTGTAGACAAGATTCGACAGGGACAGGAGCAACAAGTAGTTTCTGTGTTTGCAGATTGTAGAGAAGAATTATTACATTAATTTGTTTTTAGTGTAGTTTGCAGTGTAAGTAAAGTTTTCATGTTGGTGGATAAGATGGATAGTATAAAATTATTGTTATAGAAGGTTGGAATCTACTTCATTTGTGGGAAGTATTTGAAGGTAAGTGAATTGGTACCTTTATACATTCTAGGTAGGTTGATGCTCGTTATTTTTTATTTAAATCATCATTCTACCATAAATTAATTTTGGGAAACATGATTATTGCCAATTTTATCATTTAAAAAAAGAAAAGCCGATGGCATTGCTCTTGAATTAAAATGTCGAATACCTACCTAATTGGTATCTTTCTTAGTTTGGTTGATCATTTATTTGAAGCGTAAAAATAATTTGAAACTTGCCATGTTGAGAAATAGGTATACTAATGTCAAGATAATTTATTTTTCTAAACATCTATCTATAAACAAAGATCCAGACAAAGGTATCATAAAAGGAAAGCTGTTAGTTAAGCCTCTTAAGCGCCATCTTTTTTTCCGTCCCGTACAAATAATTATTTAATCTAAATCACTCAAATTCATATATAAGCTTGAATTTAAATAAATAATTATTTGAAACAAAAGTACAATATCATATTTTGAACATTTCATGTACACAATGAAATACATAAATATTTAATCTAAATCACTTATTAGATTTTTTTAAATGGAAATTTATTTAAAATGAAAGTACAATGTCATATTTTCAACATTTCCTGGACAAAATTAAATACATAAATATTTAATCTAAATCACTTGAATTTCATATTAGGTTTATTTAAATAAAAAATGGGTGGCTCACGAGGTTTTGGCCAGCCTTTACCTATTTTCAAAACTACGTCGTTGCTTCAAAAACCCTGAAACAGGTCGGTTTTTGATTTTAATATACTGCATTTTTACCTAAAATTTTTATTTTTTGTGGCTATATGTAACTTTGTGTATTTTAGGTGTTACACAAGAAGCTCAAGACGATTTGGCTCAAAAGAAATGACATTTTTGCTTCCTCGGTACTCAATCTAAAATATGTCAAGAATACATTTATTTTCATGGTGTGAACTTTTTTTTATCTCAATATCATTAGACATTAGAAGTTTTGCAATGTACTACATGCATTTTTATGTAAGTAATGCAGTAATAAAATATATTTTTTTCAAATTTCTTCTACTTTACATTTTACCTTGATACACACAAACTATTAAAGAAACTAAGTTACACTAGAAATTTACTTGTTAGGTTTACAAAAAAAACAGCTTTTGATAGAAGTTTTTTTTTAAATATATCGATTTATCTGCATAAGTTAGTTGGAAATATACTGGTTGCACCAATACTCCAGAATAAGTCACCCAGTATATTTCTAATTGACTTGTACAGATAACTTGATTTATTTGGAAAAACTTTTCGTAAAATCGAAATAACTTATATGTAACATTTACTACTAGGTATAGGGAGTGTATTATAAAGTATTGGTAAACAAGTACATGCATATATTGCAACCGATACACAATGCAATTGCTTGGCTGCTATGTCGTTTTTACCAATTATTTAACTATAACTCCCTCTACCTAGTGGAAAATGTTACTTATGCAAGTTACGTTGCTTTTTGTACACACTATAAATACATTTGAAGCAAATAAATATTTGCTTAAATCCTTCTTTGGGCGATTAGCGTTAAATAAATATTTAGTTAAAAGTAAATAAATATTGATTTGATTTTCACTCTTAAGGGAGTATGATGAAATAAATAATTATTTGATATTTTCTTTTTAGAAAGTATGATGAAATAAATATTTATTTGATATTTGTGCTTCAGAAAGTATGATGAAATAAATATTTATTTGCATGCCATTTAAATCAAATAAATATGTCTTTGAATTTTAAACCGAGTGGATTTGGCCAAATAAGTATTTTGTTCCATTTTTCATCAAGTTGAATAAAATTAAATAAATATTTATTTCGATGAGATTTGAAGCAAATAATTATTTGTTCTATTTTTTCAGTAACTGATCAAATCAAATATATTTATTTGTTTGATTTTGACTAGTACTAGTTGATTATAATAGAATATTTATTTATCTTAAATAAATTAGGGAGACACATGGCAAACAACTTTTTAAAATTTTTCAAATAAATATTAGTTTGGACCATAGGAAACAAATATTTATTTTAGTGAAAAGGAAATTTTTTTAATGCAAATAAATAATTTTATCAGTGTTCGTTATTAGCTGAATAAACAATAAAATCAGAAATTCCTAAAAAACGTCGATTTCTTATTTTATTTTCCTATTTTTTCGAATTATTTCCTAATATACAGTGTGAACCACCTTCATGTAATGACGTCGTCACAATTTTTTTAAAATGGATTCCCTTTTTTTTCATTTTAAGAAAAAAGCTGCGAATGATACATTTTTTTCCAGTTTTTGTATTCATAAACACCATTATTAATCTGCATCGCAAAATACAAATAAAACAGAATATATAGAGGCTCAGGATGTGGAGTTAACTCCAAAGCACTAAGCCTAAGGATTAAGTGCGAGGAATGGGAAACAATACAGAACAATACAAACAGAACTCACTGGTATCACGATTGCCAAAAAAGAACTGACAAGAGAAGGAATTTCTGGCAAAAACATAACAATCTGCACTGATAGTAGACAAGCCCTATTAGCCTTGAACAGACAACGTGTTATATCGGGGCTAGTACTAGAGTGCCACCAAGATTTAGCTAACGCATCGGCATATAACAATATTATCCTGAGGTGGGTTGAAGGGCACGACAGGCATTGCCGATTCTTTAGCCTGGGAAGTGGCTGGACTAAAAATTTTAGGACCCAGTGACACCTACTGCCTAACGATTTCGAGAATTGCGAAACTAGCCAAACGTTACACCCATGCTTAATCCATTAAGAGATGGGATGGAATCAAAGGATGCAGTCTTGCTAGGATCACCCTGGGCGACCCTGGGAAGCTAGCGCCGAAGAAATATTTGACGATGACCAGGAAAAACCTACGTCTAACAGTAGGATTTCTGACTGGCCACTGTCAACTAAGAAAGCACCTCCATACTATGGGGCTAGTGGACACACCTCTATGCAGGATGTGTGAACAGGAAGGTGAAACTTTCAGGCATGTCTTATGTGAGTGTCCGGAGTTATCGTCGATAAGAGAGTGTGTGTCTGGTGAGTCTTGGCCTACACCTGCCGATATAAAGGAGAGGTCTCCTAGTGACCTGTCCACCTCCTGGGAAGGACAGGATGGACGATGACTACGGAGGACAACTTCTCGGGAGGATGTAAAATGGGTCACATGTGGCCTAAGTGCTGTGAGCCTACACTTACTCTCCCTACTCTACAGATACAGATAATCTGCATCGTCTATCTTTCGATAAAAACGGATAGGCCTTTATTTGATGCGAATAAAATTAATATAAAAACCTTTTTAAATTAAATTTCATGATAATTATTCCAAATTAAATGTCCATCTATTCGACCTCATAAAATTTATTTAATCGTAAAAAAATGTTCAAGCACGTACCTGTCTGGTTGATTAAATTTTCGCACAAAACAATCCGTTTCAAGACGATAATTTATATAAGAAATTTCAAAAGTAACAAAAGACCAAAAGTGCTACTAATTATGCAAAAAGGCACTAAGCTTCCAACGCAAACTGCCGTTAAAAACTCTATAATAAACCCTAAAGCTGCCACTACACGTGTTAAACAGCTCTAAGAATGGAAATTTTCATCTACCAACTTTGAACAAGAACCAGTGTCGTCCCTACAGGCCTGTTATCCGCAGCGGATACTTTTCTTCCAAACTCTGCATCTTTAACTGTTGGAAGATCTTTTTGTTCTCACGTAGTTAGTGAAGTTACCAAGAGGTGTTACTGGTATAAGCCAAAAAAAATTCCTAAACGCTAAAAATGACAGACTGCAACGGAAAACATGTGTAATTAATTCTCCATTACATTGCACATTCATCAAAGTGTTGTACTCACTCACCACATCGAATGTCACCCACTTGGATAAATATCCCAAATCCTTTTTTTTTGTTAAACGTAAAAGGACGAGAAAGTAATTCTTATAATTGGAAAACTTTTAATAGTGTCAAGTATAAAAGTGTTCCGCTTCTGGTTAGGTCACATTATTAAACGCTGGACTTTGCATATAAAGTACCCAGTTTTTCTTCTTTTGCTTTGTTTAAAACCATCAAAAGCCATGAAAAATATCGTTAGAGACGTTCAAAGAGCATTGATTACCCTGCGGTTAGATTGATTTACTGTTTTGTCGGTGAAACGTGCTTTTTGTTTCAAAAGCCAAGTAAAGTATATTTTGCAGAAAAAAATACACAAACCTCGTTAAAACTCTTTCATTATGCACTTGATACGCAGCGGTTACACTGGTCAAGTAATATCTTATTCCAGGCGTTCGAATTCAAAAGATCGTCATCTATATTCTATCTTCCTTTTATCTACCTTCCATCTTTCTTTCATTTTCCCCCTATCTATTTTCTATCTACCTTTTATCAATCTTCCATTCATCTTTTTTTATCTTCCATCCACCTCATATCTATCTCCTTCCTATATACCATTTATTTTATATCTATATTCTATCTTTCTTTTATTTACCTTTTATATATCCTACTTCTATCATCTCTCCACCTTTTATCTATCTCCTACCTATATCCCATCTATCTTATATCTATCTTCTATATTTCTTTCATTTATCTTATATGTATACATCTTTCTTCTATCCACTTTTTATTATGCACTTGATGAGCAGCGGTTATAGTAGTCAAGTAATATCTTATTCCAGGCGTTCGAATTGGAGAGGTCGTTATCTATATTATATCTCCTTTTTATCTACCTTCCATCAATCTCCCATCTATTTTCTATCTACCCCCTATCTATTCTCTATCTACCTTTTATCAATCTTTCATTCATCTTCTATCTTTCTTCTATCTTCCATCTACTTCTCATCTATCTGCTACCTATATACCATTTATTTTATATCTATCTTTCATCCTTCTTTTTTCTATCTCATATATATCCTACTTCTATCTTCTATCTATCTCCTATCTATATCCCATCTATCTTATATCTATCTTCTATCTTTCTTTCATTTATCTCATATATAATTTTCTTCTATCTACTTTTTGTCATGCACTTGATGAGCAGCGGTCAAGAAATATCTTATACCATGCCATAAAAAGAGAGACATCGTAATCTATACTTCATTTTCTTCCTATCTATCTTCCATCTATCTTTTTTTTATCTTCTATCTCTCTCCTATCTATCTTTTATCTACCTTTTATCTCATTTTATTTGTCTTCAATTTTTTTTCTATATATTTTGTATCTACCTGTAATCTACTTTCTACCTATCTCATATCTATTTTTCATTTGCTTCCTTTATATCTTATATCTTTCTTCCATCCACCTTTCATCTATCTTCTAGCGGGATACTAGTTTCTTTTGTATCCAAATTTGAAAATCTTGGAATAAGTGAAAGTCTGGGTGATAATTTAAACTCGATTATCTCAAGCAATCTTCATTGTCTCTTATTTTACAGAAATGTATCATTTGACTAGTTGACCTATATAATTGGAGACTTTTGTCAGTTCAAAGTACAGCTAACTCGAAACGCAATTAACAAATTCTAGCTTATGGTTGCAATTGAAACTTTCGGATTAATTATGAAATTTAAAAATGATTTTTGCAGCTTGCTCGGTTACCATACTAAAACGGAAATAGTCCAAACTTCAAATGCCAAGTTTCGATTGGTTGGAAATCATAAATTAAGCTTTGAGACAAGTTTGTCACATGCAAATAGATAATGATTTTATGTACGATTGCGATGACATTAAGAATGGTAGTTAACCGTATGTGATTTTTTCGTTAAAGTGGAATTAATTAGAAATAGTTACTTTAATTCCAAATTTCACTAACAGGGTAGTAAAAGTAACGAAAGCCACAATTTCTACATTCAAATCGATACTGAGTTTCATGAGGTGATTTACCTTTAGATAGTACAACAAAACTTCCTAAAACTTCAGACGGAATTGAATATAAAATGAGGAAACCATCAGTCAATTCACAAATCCCTGCAATATTAAAAATAAATTCAAGCGGCCAACTGTCAGTTTTCATTTTGTTTACTATCCGGTGAAATACAATGCTAATGCTTGGCTGAAATATAAAATAAATCACAGTGCACTCCCAGTGACACACATATTAAATGAGAATTCAGTGGATTTATCTGTAAAGTCCGTTAGAAAAAGGACATTGAATAAATTTATTGAATGTCTAAGAACTGGATATCTTGATCGTTAGGATCCTACCATTTTCTATAGATATTTTTATTGAATACGGTTGGTTCAACAAATCTTAGATTCATTATTCATCTACTCTTTAAAAGTGTATATTTGGAATTTCAGCTTTAAATTCCCATTATTTCAAGTTCTATCGTGTTTTAATTAGGAAAACTCAATTGAAACCTTCAAAATCTGTGTATCCAGACACTTTTATATATGAGAATCGACTAGCTTGCTCACGTGAATCACGAGTATGTCTATAACAAATTTCTAAGCTCAATATTAGGAATTTTTTTTCGGATTTTCATAACTTTTACTTTCACGTGCCCTCGTATATAAAATATTGTAGATATAATATTGCTGATTTTTTTCAATATTCATCCCTTATTGAAGAGTGTGTGTTTGAATTTCCAACTCAAAATGTCCATCACTGTGTGCTTTTTGATTTTTGTACTGAATAAGTGTATTTTTGACTATATTAAAAAACTTAATTTAAGATTTTCAAAGTCAGAACCAAATTTTATATCACTTTTATATATTATAGTAATCGACTAATTAGACCCCGTAGACTACGAATATGTCCATAAAAATTGTCTAAGCTCAATATTACTAATTTTTTTTTCGAAATTTCATACCTCTTACCAGTGCCGGAGCTTGAGTTGGAAAGGCCCCGGGGCAAAAGACAATTGTTATGATAATATCGTATAAATATTGAGTGAGAACGACAGTTTTCTGTTAATGACGATATTTATTGTTCACAACTTGTAAAAAAGGTAATTATAATCTGCATGCAATATCCTACATGTAGAATGTTTGCAAATGCTTTTATGACATTTTGTTACAAACGCAGAAACATAAAACTGAAAACACTTTTTTCTAGATTTTACAGAAGAAAATTTGTTTATTACCTTATTAAAGTCAATCTTGTGCGCTCTTTGATTTTCAATGGACAGTAGCGCTACATTACTAAGTCTATTTTGTCCCATTGAGGTACGCAAGTAGTTTTTGATTAACTTTAATTTAGAGAAAGTCCGTTCAGCTTTCGCAGTAGTGATATGCGCACACATCTGGATAACTGGACGACAATGACGCATTTTGAATTATCAAGAAACGGGCTAGCTCTTTGACATCTTTCATTAAATTGATTTCGTTTGAAAATGTTGACCATACAGAAAGCAACTGAGAGAAAAAGGAAAGAGACACACCATTCGAAATAACACTCGGCAATCTTCTAACACCCCTTCCGAAAATCTGACGCGCTCAAGTTAATTGTTTTTTTCGGATTTTTGATTACTTTATATGCCTACCCCCACCACGCAAACCGGCAGATTAGTATACCGTTGTTATCATAGGCACTTGGCGCATACGTGGTATGAATGTCTGACGCGCTCGAGAATGCCCAAGTAACTGTTTTTTTTAACATTTTTGAAAAACCGTACACGCCATACCCACCGCTAAAATGGTTTTTTCCATACGAGCTTTTCTTTTCGAAATTACTTTATATTTCGATTTTGATAGGTCGCGACCTCGCCTCCCTAACTAAGATGTTGCTCAAGTTTTTGGAACGAAGTTCCTTATCGCGCGTTGTGAAAGGAGGCTAGACGGATAAAATTCTCACGAAAAGTTTTGTCACGACACTTTTTGATATTGTAAGCTGTGAGCATCGCATGTTTCTCTGTCTGTATCTTTCCCTCTTATGCAAATGAATTAAAAAAATTTTCACCATAGTCCGGGCGCGAACCATCAACCTACGCGTCTATATCAAGGCATTCAACACATGCTGCAATGAGCTCTTATGTGTATTAGATGCGAAGAAAGGTATTACATGCTGCAATTTCTATTTCTATTTCGCATTGAACAGTGTGGTGTCGCGTCGTATATTTTTGTTGAGTGTATACAGGTTTCTTGTAAATAATAAATAATAAAAAATAATAATAATGAATGAATTTTGATAAATTCAAAAACAAATCATTTTAATATTACAATTTCAGAACGTATGTATTAAGCAAGCCGTGCGTGTTCTAACCTATACGCTGTTGTGTTTACGAAGTCGAGAGAGTATACAGGGTGATTCATTGGTACGATAAAGTCCAATATCTTGTAAATTGTTGAAGATATTTGAATGAAATTTTGACTGATTGTAGCCAGCCTTGAGGCTCATATTTTAAAATTAGTCGCAATTGTACAGCGTGTTCCAGAATGCCGTGCCAGATCATAGTTATATTTTTTTAAATGGGACACCCTGTATTTTACTTCAAATTTGAATTCTGCTTGACTTGGCTATTACAATGATATAATATTGTAATGGGTTATACACTGACCACTTGTTCCAGTAAATCGTAATGACTTCAACGCCCTGTATACTTTAAACTGCACAATTTAAAATTAATCTTTTATAGCCATACGTCTGTGATAGTCGTCTAGTACTACAATTCAATCGAACTGATTCGATATCTAAGAAACCGTATACAGGGCGAGCCCAAACCCGAATACATTGGTTTCACAATCTTTTTTAATGGATCACCCTGTATTTTATATCGGTAAATGAAAGTTACTTTACTATACTTCAAAATTTATTGAGTATTCCCTATACCCAAACTAAATAGTTTTTGTGATATTTTCATTTTGTTATTGAATTTTTTCAAAAAAAATCAATAAAAAGCAGATAATAAAATTTATTAATTAATTAACATGCTAGGAGAGTTGTTAACTTAGAAAAAGGTTTTAAAAGGTCGATAAAAGTACCACCACACATGCAGAAGAATCAGGTTTCTTAGAGCTCTTCTAAATAGTTGAATTATAACCATATCATCATTTTCCTAGAAAATCATTTACCAGTTCTGCTTGAAGATATTCCCCTCCGTACACGTCAACAAATGTGATATCTTCATGACGGAGCTACTGCTCACCATAACGCGCTCATTCAGGGACAATTGAATGATATGTTTCCTGAAAGGTGGATTGGACGAGCAGTACCAGTTCTTTGAGCATCAAGATCACCAGAGTAGAATAAAGCAGATTTTTTCCTTTGTGGATTTATTGAAGAACAGGTGTACGTATTACCTGTTACTAGGGTGAATATTTTATAGCTGAGTACACAAGACTAGAAAGTCAAGAAAA
>CAJUYH010010172.1:0-12660 GCA_910591685.1 Galerucella tenella
AGTGCGCGTCCTGCTTTAGGCTATCTTTATCTAACAGCGCAAACGCTGTATACACGGATAAAGGAAGAGAAACCTCTGATCGTCTGTCTCTTTCCCTCTCACCGGAGCTCAGACGGACATTCCCATTTACACAGTAGCCTAAGACTTGTTGCCTCTATTTGTATTACCTCTATGGTCAGAAGTGTTAAACAATATTTTGGTACCATAATTTTGTTCGCCACTGTATGTATAAGTATCACATGTGCGTTGAACAGAAAATATTCTATGAAATTGTCGAAAAAACAATAATAGTTGGTTTTAAACTGTGATGGATCTATTTGGAAAATCGGATTGAATGAGAGGCATGCAACTGTGATTTATATTAAAAGCAGCTCATTCCTAATTTAAATTTGGCGGTTTTTTGGTTAGGTTGCCCTATTTTTTTGAAGAACCCATTTGGATTTCTTTTAGCAGGGTATAGGCCTCGACTTTCCAACAAAACTATCGCCTCTGGTGAAGTTTTATTCAGCTGTCGACACCCATTAGTTTTTATAGGAATATTACAGATTCACCTGCTACATAAACGAAAGTATGTATTGAATTGAAAACATTTTAAATTGTATTCATATATTACAATTCTTAGTTTCCAAAACGTATCTAGCTCCATATTCTAAGAATACAATACCTCCCTGTAAAGGTAATCAATAGGTGTGTTCCCATAGCATAAAATACTTGAAGTATTTTATGTCCCATAGCAAGTTCCTAACTGTTATGGACATATATTATTGAGCCTGCGCAGTATCAAAAAAGCGTTCCAGCAGAGTTGAACTCTGATACTGCGCAGACTCAATATGTCCATAACAGTTAGGAACTTGCTACGGGAACAAACCTTTCTGTGTAAGTATGTGATAAAAACCAATGGGTGATGGGGAATGAACAAAGTATAACGTTTAGATTTGATTATATAACGGTATTATAGTATTAATTTACTGTTATATATTTGCAATAACATATTGTTTATACATATTAATAAACATGTGTTTACTTTTAATGGTATTATTTGAAATATTCCAATATCCCCACTCACTCTCCCAGTACATCTTCATTAATTTACCATAAAATCAGAGACGTATATGGGGGGGGGTTTGGGGGTCTAAACCAAATACAATAATTTTTTATTAGCATACTGCCGCAATATGAGTATTCATCGGGATGTGGCAATAGAAATAGATTCCTCAACAATTGTGAATAACTTAGCTGAAAGAAGAAAGAGATTGAATTTACTTTAGTGGAATTAGTTTTCTGTTTTAATAAAAGCTTCAATTTTCAATCATTTATTACTTTCTAAAATAGGTGTTCCCAAATTAATATACAGGTAACATCTCGGCTGGTATGGGAATGCGGCGAAGAACTTAGAAGACTTGCGACTCAGAACAGTGTAACACCGAAACAGCTCTGCATATATTATGCAACTGTGAGACGGCAAAAGCTATATGGAAGACCCCAAATGACTTCAGAAGACTTCTACAACCAACCAGTAAAAAACCTGTATGAGCTAATACAGGTAACGGATTAGCTGAATAAGCTGTAGTCAGAATATGAGGAGAATACACAATAAGCCCAAGAGGCTGAGGTGGTACCGGCGAAGGGACGGCTCCTTTAAAAAATATATACATGGTTATTACCATTTCAGCAGAAAGGGGCAAAACGAAAAACGATGTTAACCCCAGTTTAAGTGCATACAAACATAGGAATAATAATCAGTTTGTTTGGTCTTATAAAGTTTATTTCAAATAAATATAAACAAAAATATAAAGTTTCTCTCATTTAAAAAATACACTTATTCAATCACTACATTTGGCTCTGTTTCTTCAGTCTTATCGGAAGTTTCTTTTCGTTTCTTCAGATCCTCTGCTAGATACCTAAACCTCAACATACATTCTTCCTGAAAAATAATTATTGTGAAAGTGAAGGTACCATTTTAAAGGTAAGAAATGTCTATTATTAACCGATTGAGAATAAAATAGCACTAACTTTATTTTTTTCAGGAACGTGTTCCGATATCCTATCCCATCTATCAGTGGCTCCTTTAGGGAACTTCAAGAGAGCATCTTCTAATGCTTTTTGTTGTGTTTGACTCCAGTTTATCACAGTATCGCTTGTGTCGACATCTTTCTTGGTTTTTTGTTTTACTTTAACTTGTATCTCTTCTTCTTGTTCAGATGGTAATCTGTAACCGTTTTCTTTCATCTTGTTTGCCATGTAAGTGACTTCTGGTACTGATCTATTAAGAGGTTCGGCTATTTTTTCCCATCTTTCAGTGGTTCCTTGTGGGAATTTTTTCACCAATCTTATTAGTTCTGCTAAATCATCATCTGTCCAAAGGCCTCCTGATATTGGAAGAGGAGGTAGTGAAGAACCAGACTCTGCTTTTGGTCCTGTTTGTTGAACTTCAAAATTAGGTCCTTCTGGCAAGACAAATTTGTTTCTTTTTCTAACAGTTTTTACCCTTACAGGCTCAGGTTCTGGTTCAGGTGTAGGAGGTCTATTAACTTCTTCTATTTTGCTTTTAACTGAAGAGGTTAAAAATTTTAATGCTGTAGGAATTGATGTTATCAGGAACCATAGAAATTTTGGTAATTGAATAGGCAGTGTATCAAATACTGACGGTTTAGGTATGAAAATATCTGGTTCATCTTCGGTTTTTCCTCTATTTCTTGATTTTTTCTTCCGGATTTTTTGATCTTCCTAAATACAAATTATTCAGTTTGAAAAATATTAAATGTGAAAGCAATTCCATTAAAGCACTCACCACTGTTAACTTCTTCTCAAAGTAGACTCCCCAGTTGACTAAATATTGTCCAATAGTAATAATAACAAAAAGAATGGCCAAAACTTCAGTCATTCCCATTTTTCGAACATACCTATAGTAGAATATACCTGACTTCCAGCTAGGAAGTCCATTTATTAGGGTATCATCATAATACTTTCTTTTGGCAGAACTCCTAAGGACTTCATAAACAGTAACTAAGTTACGAAACTGTTCAGAAGTGTCAACATCTTTATTTTTATCAGGATGTAGTTTAAGCGAGAGCGTTCTGAATGCCGATTTAATCTCGGAATTCGTAGCATCCTAAAATTTCGACAGACAAAATAAGGTATCTATTTCTACTAGTTACAGCACTTACTTTAGAAATATTAAGGAGTTCATAAAAGTTTTGTTTAACTTCGTCCACCGCATCAAATACTTCTAGCTGCTCAGAATCCCAGGCATTTGTTAATATGATGTAATTTAACAAAAAGAGTATCAAACAAAATGTGTTCATATTTGAATTATAAGTATTTTAATGCCAACAATGCAAATGTCATCACCAGAAAGTGTGACAACTAAATAGGGTTACCATTTTCTTCTTCTTTTTCTGTTATTTCCTTGAGTGCCTTGATTTGAAAGCTCCCAGTTAAAAGTGTCAAAAGTATGACACTTATTTGCCCGCCATGAACGAATAGAAAGAAGACTTGTTAATATTTCAAGATAAAAAATTTCTACAAAATATGTATGTATTAATTTTTGATTTCATAAAACTCTTATAAATATAAATTATTTAGTCCTTAAATGTGATTATAATGCTTTTCTCTTTCAACCCAAGATGTCCTGAAATCCCACCAACTGGTAATTTATATTCTACATCCTGACATTTTCTATCTGGAGAAAATTCCAAGAGCTGCTTATTACTGTCGGCTAAAATTTTCAATTTCCATATGGCCACATTTCTAGCTTTACCATGTCTTGCAAGAACATAAAAATCATTATCAGTTAAAATACCGCCACAAATTGCAGCCCAGTGAGCTTTGTGTCCATTACATAGACCTGGAGAGTTGTTTTTCTCTGTATCATATCTAATTATCTGTTAAGGTAAACAAAAAACAATTATGGAGCTACGAATGTCAAAGGATACGGTACTAGCATAACACTACCACCAAGTAAACGATTCTTGATAAAATCATTGTCTAAATAGCCATTGTAGATATCAACTTCAGTTTCACTCGGTAATACTGTTTTTGCTAATGTTGCCATGTCAATCGCACTAAACATTTCTCCATTGTTGGTAAAATTGTATTTTTTTGCAATTTCATAAAGTTTTTGAACACTATCCTTATTAGGATTCCCTACACACATGGCAAGTGCAACTAAACCACACTGAGGCCCATCTTGTAAAAACTGTTCAAGTTTGACGTAGTTAAATTTAAGAGGATTCAATATTTCAGTCATTTGGAATAATGTACATACTTTGTAGACTTCTGGATATAACTTGGCCCAATTAAAATCTTCCATTGGTAAAAAATTTTAAGGTTAGAATCCCAATGACGTTATCTCTAGCTGAGTTGAACTACTGAAATGGTGTAATTGAACTACTACAATGAATACAGGAAAAGTTCCAAAATGTGTGGGAAAGGATGGATATCAAAGGATAAATTATCTTTATCAGGTAATTTTAACACATATAGTATGTTTATACATATATAATAGTTATTTTTAGATTTGCAATAATATGATAGCAGAAAATGAAGCACATCATTCAGCTGCAAATTTCTATTCCAATCTACTCATAGGAGTATCCAGAAAAACAGTACAAAGGATGTAAGTGGAACGTTTTCAAATAATTGTAATTTAGGTTGATGTCAAATTATTTTAGGGACATAGATATGAAAAGAACAATATGTAAATCATGCAGATGTCTCATGATTGCCGGAATTACTAGCAGAGTAAGAATAAAAAGGAAGAAGGTGATACATACTTGTTTAAAATGCCAAAAAAATAAAACGTTTGAAACGAAGAAAAAGGATTATAAATGCTGGACCCAACAAAATGAAAGTTTAGTGGAAGTGTTGGATTATTCTATAAATAATAAAGAAGTTGAAAATGTAAATAAGGAAGAAGGAAATAATATAAGTTTCAACAATAAAAAAGAAAGTGAGCTTAATTTAAATAAATATAAGGATGTGGAAATAAAGAACATTATTTAGAGATAGTTTATTGAATAATTTAAAAATTGTTTTTCTTACATATTAAACCATTTACCATTCGTTTAGTGTATTAAAATTTATTTTTGGGAATTGTAAGGAGCAAAACTGAATATTCAGTGTTTCAATTTGAAAACAATGAACAAAATTGTAGTTTGTGTATTCTGGCTTGTTGAAAGAATATACTTTGTATATAATAATCTAAGAAGGAATTTTAAGAACAAGTGAGTTAATAGTATGGCCCGAAATTGCTTTATTCACTCTAAAAATGTTACGTAATAAGTGAGATAAAGGCTAGTAGCTTTCATCTAAAAATGAGGTTATTCAGACTACATATATGTAAACGAATGGTATTTATAAGGAATACACTTGGAATCGCACTCGAATACAAATAAAATCAGGAATGTGCCACTCATATGAATACTTGTCTGTCAGACAAACTGTCTGTAAATGGACTAACAATTTCTTTGGTAGCAAAATAAAAGACCAGTCCGAACGTAATGGAAATTGGCAATGCAGGTAGAGCTTTCTTGAATATAGCCAATAGAAGAAGTGTTAAACACAGTCCCTGAAAAAAAAAACAATATTAGAAGTATTTTTAATACTTTGAATGGAAATACTTACAATTAAGATGGCCACAAAACAAGCCAAAGTTGTGTTCCAGTCTCCATATGAAGACGCTTTTCCAACAAGAACACTGTAGAATATAAAATCTCCTAAGCCTAACTTCACTCCTCCTAAAAATAATATGACTTTGTAGCTTTAATTTATATATTTTTTTACTGTTACTACAGTAAGATGAGAGTTGTTATCCTCAACTTACGTTCTTCTTCATCTTGTATGACCTGTGTGCGTGGTTGACCACTTGGTGTACTAGTAACCTCTAGCTGTCTTTGAGCAACTCTATTTGCATGATTATCTACCCAATCTCGTGTAAATCCATGATCTTCACTATTTGATCTATTCACATTCGGCACATCATCTCCTGTTGCCATACTTGTATAAGTATACATGTATGTTGCTAAAATTTGGGTATTCAATTGCAGTTTTATTTGAGTTAAAAATGTTTATTATTTGAACATAAAAAATATATCAAAGATAGGGAGTTCTTTAAGTCAGGTATTTGTAAACATGCTTGGGAAGAGGGGCATAAAATTCAATGGGATTCGACAAAAATAATATTGAAAGAGCCAATAATAAAAGACGAAAAATCAAAGAAAGAGCTTTAATACAACTAAATGCAGATAAATGTGTAGCTAGTATTTCATCCGAATGTAGTCAAATTTGGTTACCAATGTTAGAAAGAGAAATTTCCAATTGCGTTATCAGGATAGCATCATAAGTTTTTATCCAGGTTTTCTTATGATTTATCATTGGAATAGTTGTTAATCGATACATACTTCAATACACAAAATCACCAAACTGAGTTATAGGTACATATTTTGAAAACAAAAATAATCATACACAAAAAAGTAACAACAAACGCGTTTTATAATCATTTCCAAAATAAGCGGAAAAAAACGCTATCCCAATAAAAACCATTCCTGGAACGTGCATTTCACTGGATTCCATTTCTAGTAGACTATCATATAGTTAGAATGTCATAAAATGAAATATTTCATTTCACATTTTGCCACAGATATGATCTACTATGAATGGACCTTAATAAAATTTGACAACAAAGTTTTGTAGTCTTAAACTTCAAAATATTATTGATAGTCTAGTTGTCATATTTTATTCGTTGCGTCAGATAGGGACCAACAATTATTTAATTACTAGTAAATCTTGACAACTGTAGCTGGAACGCTACCGAAACGTCGAAATAAAAAACATTATTGTGGTTTGATTCCCAAAAAATAAAAGAAAAAATAATAAGTAATGCCACAAGGAACTTACAGAAGATATTGAAAATAAAAGTATCAACTTAAAGCATTGTTATGTATAAAAGTTTACTTTGTAACATTAAGTAGTACTTACAAGAATAAATTAATGCTGGGAAAATCTGTTCATTTCTTTCTTGCGCTGTCTCAACTAGAATCCTTAAAGGACCCTTTGGCATTAATACAGCTATTAGATCTAAAAATAAAGTACAATTAATACTGTAAATAAAAATTGAAAATTATTATTTACCCCATATGGAAATAACAGCTAATACAGCCCAAGTGGTCCATTCAGGTAAATATTTAATAAACACAAGAGCCATCAAAGCAGCCACAAATATCAAGTACGCTTGTTGTAATAACAAAGGACCTTGCCAGTGAATAACAATCATACCCATAACCCCAAAATTCCACATTAATACAGTTAGTGTGATATAGTCCATTGGAATGTTATAGGCTCTTAAAATTTCTCTGGAAAAAAAATAGACCAGTGTTCTAAATTAATATATGTTTTTATGCTTACTCTAAATATAAGTAAGAGAATATAGACAGTATCAACAAGGATGACACAATCAGCCAGGCATGTATAGTTTTATAGCATCGATATTTGTATAGGACGATAAGAAGTACAGTCATCAAAACTATCACTGCCATCAAAATCAAAGCATTAGCGGCAGCATTCCATGCTTTCGTACTTATATCTGGACTTTCTTCATGAAAAGGAGTATAAACCCTGAAACAAAATTGGTTAGTAAAAAGAAAAAAGGATTCAAATAGAATTTTCTTACAGAAACATATCCTTAACAGAGTAAAAATTGACGGCACTAATGGTAGCCACAACAACTATCATACATAGAGATACGGGTGCAAATAATTTTATTACATGCTTGGCTCCATATTTTAACTCTTCTTCCTCTACGTCGTGTTCAGGACAAGGTGGTGCTACATTTCGAATAACATAGTCACCCTGTCCCTCCTCAGGAGAATTTTCACCTTCTTGTCTTCTTTGGTCATAATGTTCAGAAGATCTGTTTCGTTTTCTAGGAATATCTTGTCCATGACCTATCTCTGTTGATGAATTTCCACTATGTGTAGCAGCAACATGGCCGTCCATAAGTCTAGTTTTTTCAGACACGGCCTCAAAGTCGCTTTCGCTTTGTTCTGAATTAGACATGCACAATTTCCTTTTTTTACCGTATGAGTGGGTTTATTGTGGGCTGTGGGGTCAACAAAATATGAATCATTTTTTTGTCAATATTTATCCTGCTATCCTATTCTATTGTCAATTTCACTTTGACTTTGACATATACATTTTTAATAGGCAAATTTTCGTGGTTACTGTTGACAACATATGAAAATAACGTAGTTCTATGTTCTATCTTCCAAAAAAACTATTAAAACCTATAAGTACTGTGATTGTATAGCCTACCCTCAAGGAAATATACGTTGAAAAACTAAAATATTCTTTAGCATTCAATCTAATCTACTGCATTAGTACCAGTACCATAGATTGATAACCTATCAGTACCTAGGAATGATCACAGACCTAAAATTATGTGGTAATGATACGTGCAAAATGTACACTGGTGGTGCACTGACTGTAATCAGTAAAAATGAGTCAAAATGTTTGTATAAAGTGTACAAAAAGTGCAGACATTTAGAAAATATAATATTAATGGCTCTTTGACAGATAAAATAAATTTTCTCTAGTGTTTTCGCTTTTTTATTAATTTTTTTAAGTTTAATTTCAAAGTGTAGAGTTAAAAATGGTTGATAAATTAGGTAATATTTTATAAATATAGACACAACTATTCACCACTCGAGTATAAGTGATCGAAGATAATTTTGCAAGAAATTATCCTTAAAAGGCCACTTTAGTTTGTGGCAGAGTGAACATTTTTATGCTCTGTTTAATATTTTACGGTCTACTTTTACAAATATTTTTTACTGCACTAGTAAAAAGAAAATCTAATCAATATAGATGATTCACCATAGCTACTGCTAAAAGAACCTCCCATTTTAAAAATTCCTGATAAATATATATTTTTTAAAATGTCTGTTGTAGTTAACAGTGAAGCCAATGCTCGCAGAATAAATATGGTTGAAAGCTGTTTTGGCAGCTCGGGACAGGTGAGCTTTTCATTTTCTTATTACTTGTATATTTGTTGACCATAAATGAACTCCAATATTCCACAATGTTTTAGCCATTGGGTGTTCCTGGTAGAGTGTTAGTTGGTGAAGGTTCCCTAACAAAGATTTGTAGGAAGAAACCAAAAACTAGACAGTTTTTCTTATTCAATGATATTTTAATCTATGGTAACATCGTTATTAATAAAAAGAAATACAACAAACAACATATCATTCCATTAGAAGAAGTTAAATTAGAAAGTTTAGAGGATGATTCCCGTAAGTACCCTCAATACAGCATATTAAACATTTTATAGTGAAGTGAAGAAAATTGCAGTGAAACTGTAAATATGCTTTTCTTTGTTTAGAGTACAAAAATGGATGGTTGATGAGAACCGCCTCAAAATCTTTTGCAGTCTATGCCGCAACACCAGCAGAAAAACGCGATTGGATGGCACATATTAATAAATGTATTGAAGATTTACTCAGAAAAAGTAAGATCTTACTGTTGTCTAAACAGATTTCATATTCTGACATAAGAATTAATATTTTAGGTGGTAAGAAAGCTGTGGCAGAACATGCAGCAGTGTGGGTCCCAGATGGAGAAGCCCCTGTATGCATGCATTGTAGGAAAACCCAGTTCACTCTAATAAATAGAAGGGTAAGTGAAAAAATAGTTTTTTGCTAATATCAATATTAATTTTTTACAAATTTCAGCATCATTGTCGTAAATGTGGAGCTGTAGTGTGTGGCCCTTGTTCACATAAACGTTTCTTGTTGCCTAGTCAAAGTTCCAAACCTCTTAGAGTGTGTCTACATTGCTTTGATCTTCTTACAACGAAAAATCACAATTCCCAAGATTCAACCACAAAAGGTATGGATGTTACACGCACTTTTTTATTGATAATGTTACAGTTCAGTGTTTTTATTGTTCTTGGATATGATTTTTAGGTACAAATGCAGATTCATCGGGAGAAGAAGATTCAGATGACGATGAGGGTGATCCAAATAAAGGACAGCTTGAAGCCCACGATCTGGTAAGTTTAATAAAAATGTATATTTTACTTTTACCATCATCTGCCCCTTTATATTCTTGTTTTTCACTATTATTTACTTCTACATTACATCCTATTTTCATCTTCCATTTAACATAGTTACATTTTTTATTAAATTATTTAAATATATCTTAAAATAATTATATATAAGAAATAAAATTGATACTTACTGTCAAAATTAGAACTTATTTATAAACACTTTGGCCAGCAAGTAAAGATTTAGCTGTAGGCTACAATTATTTAACCCAGCATTGATGAACCCGCCCTTAGTCACTGTTGGCTAAATTTGTAGAATGGGGTGGATGCCATTGTCGAAATTAACAATTTTTAATTATAAAATGTATTGTGTTGATAATGTTTGGTATTTCAACAGTTTCGAAGTCACTGCTTGGGCTATACATGTTAACATTTTTCCTTCGAAAGTTGTAAGTTAATTTTTGATTGTGCTTGATAGACATTAAAGTTGATGCTGAATTTTGAAGTTATCTTTTTAGAGTGAGTACAAAACAATGAAGATTTAGCGTTTTTTTAACCTTTTTTGAGTTATTCTACTAATAACTTTTTGGGCACACTATATACAGGGTGTACCAATCTTATGAGAAAGTTTGGTTATGGTTATTTTAAATCAAATCAAAATACCTTTTAAATAATATTTTTTGATATCTATTAAAAATAACCCATATACCAAATTGGTATGTATAAAGTAACAAATGAATTCATCTAACCAAATAATAATAATTGAAATCCAAGATTCTACTTGCATTTACTTTTTGTCATGTGGGTTTGTGATTTATTTTTTTGAGTGTATCTTTTTAAATAGAGGAGTTCAGTCTAAGGTCAGTGTGGCCAACAAAAGTGGGCTTTTCTGACAAGAATGATAGTTAAGGTCTACCCTTCCAAACATAAGATTTTTGCATGTTTTTTATCATTGCGAACATCTATATTGCCTTATTAAAATAATCAATACACTCCCGAAGCGTATATCTTGAAATTTAAAATGACTTTTCAGCTGAATACTCAACATATCGGTGGCCAATAATTCTAGGAACTCTTGGCAAGTCACCATTTCACTTCTGTTATTCTGTCACTGGTTATGTCAAATGTCAGTTATATTTATTTTTGTTGATATTCGTTTAATTGTGTATGTCCATTTTCGATTAGATTTTTGTAACAGTTCTAGTTAGTTGTATCTCTATTCTTCTAATTAATTTTTCCACTGACATCTGACTTAAATAGTGATAGATAACAGAAATGAAATGGTGACATGCCAAGAGTTCCTAGAATTATTGGCCACCGATATGTTGAGTATTCAGCTAAAAAGTCATTTTAAATTTCAAGATTTACGCTTCGGGGGTATATTTATTATTTTAATAAAGCAATATAGATGTTCGCAATGATAAAAAACATGCAAAAATCTTATGTTTTGAAGGGTAGACCTTAACTGTCATTCTGGTAGGGAAAACCACTTTTTGTTGGCCACACTGACCTTAGACTGAACTTCCCTATTGGACAATGTAAACAAATAAGGAACTGTCAAACATAGAGTGTCAACTTCATACTTTACCTTCAAAATCTATCTATTTATATTAATTTTTTTTGTTTTTTTTACAGCCCAAGTTCTACGGTGACAATTAAAAACCCGAATAAATCGAATTGTTATACTTTGAGGTGTATAATTAGTTTTTGATTTATATCCGAAGTTAATATTATTAATATCTATTTTTATTATAAATATTATTTACAAGTACATCATTTTATAAACATTATTGAATAGATTGTTTTTCTATTTTTATTAAATACGTATATTATATATTCATATTCCTCTGTGGGGGGGGAGGTGTGTGTGCTAAGTTATGGCTCAGAATCGTAAAAAAAAAATCCAAGTCAGTATGAAACGAAACAAAAATTTTGTATTTTCTAATTGTATATATTGTAAGAAATATATTTAATATTTATTATTTTGAGTTTTATTTCAAGATAATTTTTACAAGGATATTTGTCCCTTTCTTCTGGCAAGGAGTAACCAGTAGAGAAATCATCCTGTAAGCCGGTGGGGGATATTTGACCGTTTGGTTATATTTTCTACCCGCTGGGGTAGGGCTAGGGCCCAGTGACACCTACGGCCTAACGACTTCGACAATTGCGGAACTAGTCAAACGTTACACCCATGATCAATCCCTTAAGTCCTTAAGAGATGGGATGGAACCAAAGGATGCAGTCATGCCAGGATCACCCTGGGAATGACGATGACCAGGAAAAACCTACATTTAACAGTAGGATTTCTGACTGGCCACTGTCAACTAAGGAAACATCTCTATACTATGGGGCTAGTGGACACACCTCTATGCAGGATGTGTGAACAGGAAGATGAAACTGTCGTAGGCATGTCTTATGCGAGTGTCCGGAGTCAATAAGAGAGTGTGTGTTCGGTGAGTCTTGGCCTACAGCTGCCGATATAAAGGAGATTGTCCACCTTCCTGGGAAGAACAGGATGGACGATGACCTAGGAGAACAACTCCTCGGGAGGATGTACAATGGGTCACATGTGGCCCATGTGCTGTGAGCCTACACTCATCCTCCATACTCTACAGATACCC
>CAJUYH010010173.1:0-10523 GCA_910591685.1 Galerucella tenella
TTTAGTTTAAGGAATAATACTTATGTACCTTGTTTACCAAATAAATATTACATCCGATAGCCGATACTTTTATTACTTATGATTATTGTGAAATTAGTAAATCAAGAAAATGTAAAAAATCGGCTTCTCTCCCGGAATTACCTACAGAAATTAATTTTTATTTTTATTTTCGGTACTGTTTATTTTGGCGGATACTGTATTACCTACCTAAATGCTTTTTTTTTAGGAAAGTTGGCTCATTCAAAGTTCATTGCTTGTTTTTGATAAGCCAATTGGTGTTTCTAGATACTTCCATCTTGCGGTGAATCGTATAGTGGTTTGATCTAGCGACACGTGTCGAAAGTAGGTAGGTATAAGGTAAAAAATTTGGTGACCAGAAACTATAATTTGCTGCAGCCATTTACATTTCACTATAAACTCTTCAACTCTCGCTATTAGAGTACGTGTATAGTTTGCAAAGTTATAAAATCATTTTCTTGATTTCCAGAGGAGTTTGGTGAAGTTTATTGTATCAAAATGCTTATTTGGACTCTAATAATGACCAGCAAGTGCATCATAAAAGTATAAAGATGAAAATGTATCAATACATAAGCTCCCAACAGATCCAAAATTATGCAAAGTGAAGCAAAACATCTTGAAAACTGGAAACCTATTTCCTAATAAATGTCAGTTCGCAGCAGGAGTTGATTAGAAAGTTATTATGAAGGTGTTTCCATTCATTTCAGTAAAATATTGTGACAAATTAATTAGATACGTTGCTGACTATACATTTTTGCTTTAACCATATTTACTAATGAAAGCAATAATTACATTTTTGCGTTATCCCAATCTAACTATATTTTTGTGCTTCATGTTGACTTTTTTCCATTGTTTTTCTACTACATTAGCTGATTAAAAACTCGTTTAGCAGACTAAAGAAATTAACATTCTCCCTTAACTATTTTATATCAAACTACTCCTTTTGTGGTATCTGTATTGATTCAAATTTTACCAAGCGAACCCAATCGCTAGATCCGTCAGCGGTGTTGATGTTACATTGTTATGTTACGTTCATGGCATTTGGTATGCAACAGCAATCTTGCTGTTCTCGGTAATTTTCATTGGAAATTTGTTAAGCAAATTGAATGATAGTTGAATCGTCCACTTCACTTCCAGAAGACATCGTTTCCCATTAATTTACCTGTCTGTTACTCAAAACATTGTTGACGCTTGGCACGTTAACACAATGGACACTTTAGAGTTTCCGCCATAGAGAAACTTAGAGTGACTTATAATGAGAAAAACTTTAAGCTTTGTTGACACTTCCTAATATCACTCTGACGGTGTATTCACCCTTTCCTATTATAACTCATTAATTGTTGTATGGAATATAATATTTATCAATTCATGTGATTTCAGTAAATAGGGTGACTGTCAGTTCACAGTGTTTTATAATTAATTTGTCTTAATCATTGTCATATGATGCAGGTATTATGAATCAATGATGCAAGAAAAGATTAGTATTCGTAATAATTGTTCAATAGTATATGGGCAAAAATGAGCTCTAGCAGCCTAGGACTTTAAAATGACAGCTGACAGTTGAGGGATGCTAAAGCGCTTCCTGCATGTGCAACACACAACTGTTTTTCGCCTACCAAATAAACCAAAAAAATACGAAAGTATAACAAAAGACTTAGACATACACTGACGTTTAATTAAATAAGTCAAAGTAATCCAGTGACAGATGTTGAAAAACCTCAAAAATCGTGGCGTTATGAATTTTCCGACCTTACGCTGCTAAATAATACTTTACGCCCTATTTTTAGTGTACATATAATTGGGTATGTTTTGTCTATGAAGTAAGCGAACATTCCATTTTTGGGCTTATTCAAATCATTTCATACCTCTGGCGCTCTCTGTTAGAGTGAAGCTAAGCCTCATGGGAAAATATATTTCAATTTTTGCGTTTAATGCCATCTATGTCAATTATACAGCAAGTAATGCTAAAACTTATCGTATTTCTACCGTTCTAAAGATGACACAAAAAGGAATTTTCAAATACAATAATGTGTAATCCAGAATGTATTTCTAATTCCATTGATCAGTTCATGATTTTTCCAGCAGAGCTCATTGTGTTGACTTCATTTTTATTCCAATAAAATTAGGTAGAATCTATACTTTTAACTTAACTATAGATGGAGACTAATCTATCAAAAGGAAATTTTTCATTTCAATTCACAATGACAATGCAAATAAAGGATCGCATGAAATTTATTTAAACATTATTATTATTCAAATTTATTGTTTTGTCAATTGATATTATTTGATACCTCTGGCGCTCTCAGTTAGTAAGAAGCTGAACTTATTAAACAAATGTAGTGTATTTTTTGTATGTAGTGCCATCTGTGTCAATTATCCAGCATATGATTCTTACACTGAATAATAGTTTCATTTAAATTCTAAACACAATTGTATGAGAATACCTCATACAATGATTCCAGTATGTGACAAAAAATAAGTATTTCTACCATTCCAAAATTAACACAAAAAGCTATTTTCAAATATAATTATTTGTGGATAATATCTGCTATCTAAAATGCAGTGATCTGTACTCCAAAGTATAGTTCGTGATTCTTTCAACAGTGGTCGTGTCTAGTATCGACTCCATTTTTGTTCCAATAAAATTAATTAAAATCTGTTTAAACTAAGGGTTGTTTTTAAAAAAAGAATTTTACAACTCCACATAGTGTTTATGTTTTTTTCGTTATAATATGGCAATAACTGCCCCAAAGTTTATCCTTGCGTTAATCATATGCATTGAGGTAAATGTTCATAATATATAATAAGTAGGTACTTATTAAAGATTAGATAGAAAATAGGTGCTCATGACAAAAATTGGACATAGTAGGTACTTTTCTATATAAATGTATACATACATAATTGATATCGTTCAATTACACAAAACAAAAATTTAAATTCCATCCAATGAACGAAGATCCAGTTGATGTTATTTTCACATATATTCCAAAAGTAAGCCTCTATCAAATTACAGCGTTAATATGCTTAGCTCTAGCAGCTGCATTTAATGGATTTGTATACGAATACATCTTCACAGCCAGAGATATCAAATACAGGTAAAAAAGTTTTTTTAGATTTTTAGATAAACAATATCTACATACATTTTTAAAATAACTAAACAAGATAATAATTGAAAATAGACGATATAAAATTAAACATAAAAAATATTTAAAAATAAGAAATGAATCAGAAACAAAATTTAAATGCCAATACCATCGATGTCTCAATGTCCCAATCCAAATTTGCGGATTGAGTTTTGTCTATAATTAACAGTTTGTTAGTGGTTACTAGAGATAGGACTATTATATGTTTACTGTAACAGTTATATTTTATTGTTCCAATATTTATTTGAACTGAAATGTATAACTTTGCACCCTCTGCGAACAAAATAATACTCCACATTATACAGTTTACTATTGTCATGTTTCATTTGAATTTCTTTTGTTTGTTTGTTTACAATTCGAAATAATACGTATTTCAAGAGTATACTCTATTTCTTAATGTCGGACAGCACAGTAGCCTCATTAAATATTCAAATAGTAGTTTATCTTTTAGAGAGTGATCCTAAGAATTTTACAAGTAAATACTAAAATTCTAATGCAAAACAAGTAGGTGTCTGTATTGGTTATCAATACATCCCTGCTTTAGCTCAAAATACAATATGGTAATAAAACTGAACAATGCCAGATAAACGATAAATATTGCGGCAGTGGCGGAGATTACGATATTGGTTTATTCTGCTTATTTAATTAGATTCGGTCGACATTACAGTTGAAATAAAATTCATTCGTTCAGGCCTATTAACAAGTTACATTTTTATTAAATTAAATTAATTAAAGAAAATATAGTTTAATTTTCATAATTCAAATTTATTGACAATTAATTAATGTATGTGAAGTAAAGTAAACATACCATTTATAGGAAATATAAAATTCAATCTATAGTATCATTCTCTTCGCTGGCCACACATGATACATGATTCACAGCATCTCTCCAGTTCTCTTCAGTTATTGTTGTCAATGAGTACTTCATTAGTTCACGAACATCTTTCATTTTAAATGTTTTATTATGTCTAGCTACATAACCTTTCATTTGGGCCCATATTAACTCTATCGCATTTAATTCACAATGGTATGGCGGCAAACGAGGCACTGTTATCCCACGATTCTTGGCTATTTCATCAATAAAAACTTTTTGAATTGTAGCTTGTGATCTGAAGCAACCTTTAAAAGTTCTTTTTTCAACATATCATCTTCAAATGGTATATCTTTTACGATTAACCAGTTTCTAATATCAGCTTTTCTCCAAGAGGTAGATAGAAGATTTTCTGTTAATCGCGAATGATAAGTGGCATTGTCCATAACGATTACAGCATTATTTGGAATTAATTCGACCATCTGTGTAAAATACTCTTCAAAAACATCTGCAGTTATTTCTTCATGATAGTCTTTGGTTGATGTTGACTGAAACTCCAGTAAACCACCTTCAACGAACCCTTGATTGCATCCAATATGCGTTATTATTAGCCGGCGACCTTTACCGATAGGAGTTTTCAGTCCAGTAGATAAACCTTCCATGAAAGCTTGACGACTGGTTTTAATACTTTTGTCCTGCCATGTTTTTTTCACTGAATGTCCTTCATTGAGCCATGTCTCATCTAGATAATAGATTTGTCTTCCCTCCTGTCTGTATTTTCGGATATCTCGTAAATACTGTCGTCTCCAACATATTATTTGCTCGTTGTCGATTAGCACTGATTTGCGACTTTGCTTCTACCAAGTAAAATTTAATTTGTGTAATATTTTCCACAAAGTTTTTCGCTCTATTTCAGGCAAATTCTCTTCCTCCTTTACCATTCTTAGAATTATGTCGAGGGTTGGGATCTCTTTTTTAAAATATAATTCGTGTACTTTCCGTCTTATTGTATTTTGCGTAGGTATGTTCATCAAGGTCAAGTGGTTTTCTTCCAGTTGACTTTTTAGGTGGAGATATATTTCCATTTTTCCTCTCCCTTAGAAGCCTGTAAATAGTAGATTCACTAACTCCTGTCATATTGGAACATGTCGAAACTATATTTCTAACAGTAGCAGCCGGCATTTGATGTACAACAGCATCATGCACATTTAACACTACTACAGTCTTCGTTTGTAAGCTAAGCACGCTCTTACACTTTACTGGGGTGAAACTTGAAGACATTTTTCACAACACAGTTAACACTTATGGAACGTAAGTGACTCTGAGCAAAACAAATTATACAAATTTGGGCGAGACCAAGTTTCACCGTATATACCTGCAAAATTTCTAAGTGTAGTCATTAGGACAATCCCTAGTAGGACCCTATTGTAATGTTTCTTGGAAATTATCAAGTTGTTTTAACTAACCGAATTTAGATTCATATTACCTTTATATATCAGATCGGGTATAAAATTAAATAGTAAATAAATTCCTTAGATGAACGGTGACGCTTATGGTTTACTATCTGACTAGCATCTGTGACCTTTTCGCGTGCTGTCAGACAATAAGAAACAGACTTATAAGTAGGTCCTTGGAAAAGTCAGTTTTGTTTTTTACAGCAGTTATCGCAAGTGATAACCTTCAAAGGAAATAAGGGTGTTCCTAGTTACAGTAATATCATGTAATAATACTAATAGTAATACTTCATTCATAATTCATAAATATTATGTAACCGATGTAACTACTCGAATAATATCCCATCTTTTTTCTTAATACTTAATGTTGACCAAAGATATGTTGACTGACTTTCCTTCGATAACCGTGCTTAATATTTGCGGAGAATTATCTTTATATAAATGTGTTGTATGATTGTTGTTCTAAAATGTGAAATATCAACTCCAATCAATTATATACAAGGAATATAAGTTTATATTTGAGAAAGTAGTTGTTTGGGGAAAATGGAAATAACGGATAATGTGGAAGGTATTATCAAAGGAATCCCCAAGTATGGTAAAATTCAAATTTTTGCGTACCTGTCGTTGAGTTTTGTGTATACGTTTACTGCTTTTAGCTTGGGATATATTTTTATAGCTCGAGATGTGAAGTATAGGTGAGTAATCAAAACACTTTAATAAGTATTTATACAGGGCTAATCACCATTGAGAAACCTAGAGCCCGACTGGGCGATTAAAATAAAAAATATGGAAATATTAAATAACCAGGTATAACACATCATTTTCTTGAAATGGAAATTGTTGTTGTACATTTTTAATAGTTTGTAGTTAATTTTTTCCTGGACTAGACTAATCTCTATGGAATTGTTTTTATGGGGATGTGTGGAAAATATATTAACTCTCCTAGAAAACATCAATCAAAGTATGAGGGACGTATTTCGGACAATATCTATATATTTATATGTAGTGACATGCGGTTGTATTTTAAAGAAAGGGTCAGTTATGTGCATTGAAGATGATTTAGTTCCCAGCAAACATCGCATCTCTGGCCGCCTTCTGGACCAATCAAGGATTGGTTGATTTAATGATGGCACCGGCAAAATTTCAGCATAGAAGCATCGGCCCATTATTGTGCGGCATACTATAAGCTTTGACCCAAACATTTTGGGCCAATAGTATCTAAAATACTGCCTGTCTTCTAACGTATGTCGAACAATGTGCCCTTTTCCAGTGTTACTTTTAATTCACAGTTGGCATAGCTCTTAACGATTATGAAACCCCAGGACAAAGACACGCAAAATTATTCTCTATAAGCCCTTCGACAAAACTGTCACACGACCTACTATGTCAAAGTCGAGAAACGACGAGGATGATGGTGGGAATACTGACCGGACATTGTAGGCTGAGGAAACATATGCACACAATTGGCCTAGCAGATGACAGCCTATGTAGGTTCTGTCAGGAAGAAGACGAAACCGCGGAGCACATACTCTGTGAGTGCGAAGGCCTAGCAAGGGTGCGGTTTCACTTACTCGGAGAAGTAAAACCGAGGGCAGAGAACTACGCAAAGGGGGCGGTATACAGGCTATTAAGTCTAATAAAAGAATAAAGCTAGATATTGAGCTCTAAATATGGGAAGGACCACAATAGATCTACAAAGGTTGCAGTGTGATAGGACAAAGAGCCACTCCAATTCTAATCTAATCTAACGATCATGCAAAACAAGATGCTTTGTATATTATTCTCAATAATTGTTACTCAAAAACCGATGAAAGAAGTGTAACTTCAATTTTACTTAGGTACATTTGATATAATAAATAAGTGAAGTTAGAGTACAGATCGAGACGTGAGCGGTGAGAGAACTTCGAGATGCGCGAAGCCACAGTCAGTGTTAAACAGAGAAAGTATTCGGAAAACAGAAAGGCAGATGCGGACTTAGATGATGCGGACTAAGGGAGAAATGCAGAGATTCACTTATTGGAACGCATTTGTCATTTATTTTGTTTTCTAAAATTTTCATTCATTTGTCTGAAATTTGCAATACTATTAAATTATTTGTACTGAATAGTATTTAAAATGTTTGATGAGTAAAATTTAATCTGAATAAATTTTCTGAATAGGTGAATCCTACAGGTATATTTCATTGTCACAGATAGCGATAATAATTATTCTAAAGAACCCAAACCATCTACTAATTACATAATGGTTTGAATAATGTACTTCCTAATCTAATATTGATGACATTTTAATGTTAATAGGTTATTAACACAACTTTCTCTCAAATAACCTATTAATATTCAGAAAAACTAACTAAGTACAATGAGTAAATAATTACCTTCGATGAAATAAATTTAAATAAATGTGTAAAATGCGTTTATTTGTTGGTCGAACCCCAAGAAATCAAACAATATTTGATAATGTTAGTTAAATAGGAATTAATAAAATCAATATCAAAATAAAAACAATTATTCAGTCAGAATCACTGAGTTCCGTTTCACTTTCCGATTCAGAATCTTCATCCAAATTGATAATTGTCTGTAACTTCCTCTATCCAAGGTTCTCCTTCCATGAACTTTTCTTTCCACTTTATCGCATGATCAAAACGTTTTTTCATTCATCAGCACCAAATTCGTCGAAAAAGTTATCACATAACTGTTGAACGTCTGTAATATTGAATGATACATTTTAAGTGCCACATACTGTTTAAGAGATGCCCATACCAACTCAATCGGATTTAAATCTGGGTGGTATGGCGGCAGTCGTAAAATATTATGGCCATGTTGTGTCAACAATTCATCTATCTCATATGTGATGAATGTTGGCTTATGACGTTTAATAGTGGATGTGTCCAAAGCGATCGTGCCTTCCTACGTCTTCTTCTTCTCCTTCTCAACATAAGAAGTAGTAATGCTTCTTCTTCGAAATCCATATGGACTCTGGCAGGTGATACCACAAAATATAGGATATATATCAATATATATTGCAGTCGCTTCAACTACACGTGCGGTTCATATGACCGCAAGTCGACCACAACAATGTCGCTGGTTCAACCGCAAGGTGCAGTTGTCGTGACCACATTTTTGTGGTTGTCTCGACCGCAAATATGTGGTCCGTGTACGGCCGCTCTAAATACGCGATAACATTCAACCCAGTCGAGTAGTGCATCTATTATTATTACTGGCTTTGCAGCTCCGTCCATAGATGTCGCATCAATAGGACTTCTAAATTCTACCGATGGCAAACTGACTGTGCAAGCGCAAATCCAAATATATTACGAAGCTATTCTGCTCAGGCACTCATATGGGCAATGAGCCATTTTGTTTCCATTGAAACCGTCTTTATGGCCTTCCATGATACCATATACTTCCATGTACTACATTTTTAAGTGGAAGACCCTGTAGATTCGCACCATAACCTGTACAATGCAATATCAGTTAATCTTAACTTTGTTAAAGCACTTAAGTCGCGCTATGTAACGAAACGGGTGGTAGTCTGGAGGCCTACTGGTGGCCATCGCGACTCAGGCTAGCCGGGCTGGCGACGTATCATGATTGTGGCCAAATTATGTTGTCTGTCGGTTGTCCCTAGAGGGCACTTTAAAAAATCAGAACTACTTTCTGTGCCATTCACGAATTGTTTACATTGTTTGTTAGTGATTATGAAAACTTATTTCGTCAACGGTAGGGGGCGTACTGATTATCTACGTTCACGTATAGTGTGACCCACTTAAGATCGTTACAGCATTCAATTGACATTTCATAAACTTCAAATTTTGGTAGTTTAAGAAGGTTGGCAAAATGACTACTTTCACTTATTAACATTTAATATACTAAGTAAAAGTAGCCCCTTTACCGACCTTCTAAGACCACAAAAACTTGAACATGATGAGATGTCAATTGGAAGCTATAGCCGGGTGTTACGATCTCAAGTGGGTCACACTGTGTATATTATATTTAAGGCGATCCATTTTAAGTGTTACTTCCATCATAGTAAAGCTTATTTTTTGGTACACTCTGTATATGTCAAAACAATAAACACAGTCATCTGGATCAACAGAAATATTGAAGTTTTGACCGTTAAGTAAAGATAGGATAATTTCCTGATTGTGATATCATCATTAGTTTGTTATAAATAAATAATTCTCGTCACGTTTATACACAAATACGATAGATAAAATAATGTTAATTATTGTAAAATCAGCCAGAAAGTAATGGTTACAGTTGTCATCTCTATTTGACAACTTATCTCAAATTTTGTATTGATCAAAAATAAAACTATATTGCGATCTCGCAGATTTTATAGAAAGGAAGTTTCGATAAATATTCGTCTCCAGTATTTATCGTTTACATGGTATTTGCCCATTTTTGTTTACAGATGTCTCATACCGGAATGCGAAAATGCTTCAGGGACTTCTTACAATCCCGAATGGCTGAAAGAATTCGTGCCATTCAAAGAAGACTCTCCAGACAGTTGTCATCGTTATGCACTGATGAACAACACTTGTTCTGTAATGAATGTCTTAAGAAACAAAACACGAACTTGTGAACAATTCGTCTACAAGACTCAAGATGTTACCATTGTACATGATGTAAGCTTATTTTTTAGGGTTTTCCCACACTTTCACATTGTAACATTTTTTATACGATACAATATCAATTTGTTTTCACACTAATACATTTTTAGATTTATTATTAATAATAACTTATATTTGAATTTTATTGTGAAATTTATTCAGTACAGATAGTCATAACATTGTCATCTGCCAACGTAACTATAATCCATTTTTTTACCAAGTCGATTCAATTCTCCAGTTCTGAAGCATTAAAAATCTGTGGCAAATTGTATTGTTCTCTAGTAGCTTGTATCTTTAGGGGTTAAAAAATAATTCACACAACAAATAAAACAAAAAACCAGAAGATACAAATTCAAATTACTATTTTGATTCTTTTTTCTTATTCTTTTGGGAATCAAACCACAATAATGTTTTTTATTTTTTATTTCGACGTTTCGGTAGCGTTCCAGCTACCGTTGTCAAGATTAACTAGCAATAAAATGAAT
>CAJUYH010010173.1:10623-23277 GCA_910591685.1 Galerucella tenella
CTGATATATGCAATTTTTTGAAGATTGTTCTTCATTTTTTGGTTTCGTTTTTGTTAAGATAGATCTCAAAGTATTGTTAGATTTAAAGCTGGTTCGAATGTTAAATTGATTAGAAATTTTCTTAATTCTTTCTGACAAACCCCTCACATACGGTATTGTCAAGTTTTTAAAAATTATGTTAGCTGAATTATTAATATTATTGTTATTCTTATGGAGTATTAACAATGAGCCTTTCTCTATATTCTTGATTTCTTTATTTACAAATTCTGCCGGGTAATTATTGGCATTTAAAACATTATTCAGTAGAGTTTTCTCCTTTGTGAAATGACTATCATTAGAACAAATTATTCTGGCCCTATCGTATAAAGATTTTACTACCTCTTTTTTAACGCTTATAGCATGATTTGATTCAAAATTCAAATACCTATTAGTGTGTGTTGGCTTCCGATAAACACTTGTTTCATACTACCGAAACGTCGAAATAAAAAATAAAAAAACATTATTGTGGTTTGATTCCCAAAAGAATAAGAAAAAAGAATAAGTAATGCCACAAGGAACTTACAGAAGATACTATTTTGATATCTTATAGTAACCAAAATATCTTGAATACATTTATCAAGATAATCATTTAAATTGTAATTCAATGTTACAAGAGGAAAAACTGAATTTTAAATTTTTCTTGAAGTTAAGTCGATGTTACATCATTAAGTTAATCTCGTTTTGTTTGTTTGTAAACAAGACTAAATTTATTTTAACAAACAATTTTTGATTAAGGTATAAAGGATACTTCTACTTTTATCAATAAATATTTATAAGTGGAAATAATATATTCATCTCTCGATCTTGAAACAACACCTGTGCAAAATTGAATATTTATTTAAATGTGATGAACATGACTACATTTCGAACGAAATATTTTCAATGACTTTGGGAACAAGTTGCAATAATTATTTATATCAAATAATATTTTATAAAATTTAGATGATATCCCCATTATATTCCAAATATCATTACTACTAAGTGTTTATAATTAATTTTAACTAATACAGATTCATTCGAAATGTTAAACTGCCTTAAAATTTATAAAATTATCTAGATAATAAACAGAAACCGCTTGTTTATCTTTTTGATACTTATTATGTACAAAAAGATCTAAAATTTTCTGTATTCACTCCACTTTTTTCCATCCAGTCTCTCTATAACCCATCAAAATCATAATCTGGATTTTTATGATTCGAAACTCACAGCACTCAAGGAAATTTGATCCCTGGCTAATGTACATTTTTTTTCGGATTGGAGTAGACAAGAGTTGAGAGGTTAAGAAACCAGACACTATTTTTTATTGAACGTATTTTTTTCAACAAGATAATTTTTGTTGCTATGAAACGAAATTTCTTATCTGCTAACTAATACAGTTGTTTTTATAGATATATTTTGTGGATATTGTTTTGAATATACATGTCAATATTCCAAATTGTTGTAGTTTGGGATACATTGCGATGAAAACCTATGGAAATTGACAATTGTTGGGACGATCTCTATGTGTGGAGAACTATTATGCTTAGCATATTCGGGATTCATATCTGACAGGTAAGAATATAAATATAAATAAAACAGGTCAGGTGTGAGGTTTTGTTGTCTTAAAAATTTCCCCTCAGTGGAACATTTATTATTATTATTTCATGCTCATTCGATGCTATTATTGGTTTGTGCCAAACAGCCCAGGTTTTTGAACTGAATCTTTGTACCATTAAGCACAGGTCACATTAGGCTGGCAGTAGCACCAGCAAACCGCGGCTGGCAGCCCGGTTACACTCGGCCACTCGCTTGGTTCTAGTTCCAGTCAGCATGTCGTCTGTGGGTACACGTAAACACGTGATTAGGCGGATATTAAGAATGTGTGTGACGGAGCTTTGTTTGGAAATGCTGAACCACAAGAAGAGACGATGGTGGTGTAGGCATTGGATACAAAGAAGGAAATAATTAGGAACATCCTCAGGACTTTCAGAGGAGTTGAGCAAAAAGGACCCATAAACTTACAGAAATGTTTCACGAATGTCAGTTCCTAAATTCCAAGAATTGCTGGAGTTAGTTGAACCGCTAATTAAAAAACAAGATACTAGATTCAGACAGTTGATTTCGTGTAAAATCAAGTTGGAAATAACCTTAAGATACCTTGAAAATGGAGATAGTTTTAGATCTCTGGCTTTGTTGTTTAGAGTGCCGCATAACACGATCTCGGTGTTTTTATACAAAACTCACAAATGAAAACAACAGTATACGTGTAAACAACAGACCACGTGTTCGTCGAAGCTGGCGTGCGACTCAGGTGGTCAGACTGCACTGTTAGCTGGCGCCAGCATCACGTGACCTTCTAGTCGCCGCTGCCCGCTACTAAAAGTTGAACATGTCCAACTTCGTCAGCCGCTGGAGTATACTCGCCGGCTGGTCGTGTCAGCTGCGAATTTCGTGGTCACACCAGGCTTATAGTAGCATGTCATCCATATAGGCCACCAGTTTATCTGGAGGGGTCTCCAGTAGTTGTGATGGTTGTATTATTTCCACTCCGTCTGAGTCCTTGTAAGCTATGCAGATGCTTCCTCGGAGTAAAGTGTCCAGTCACCAGATCGGTGACAACGGTGTTCAAATTTCTCTTACTCAGTTTCACGAGCTTGAACGAGAGCTCCTTTCTACTAATACTATTGCTAAGATCTCACGTCAATCATGCATTCTTACAGTCGATTGCTGACATTTACGTTAACCACGTTTGTTTGATTTTTCATTACAGATATGGAAGAAAAACAGTATTAATTATTGGTATATTATCCAGTACTATATCTGGAATCCTAAAGTCCTTATCAATTTCTTATACAATGTATGTGATCATGGAATTTATCGACCCAGTTTTTGGAGCTGGGACTTACAATGCTGCATTTATACTAGGTAGGTGATTACATCGTTAATAAAATAAATTTAACAACTATTATATAATAAAAGCATTCTCTGGTCTTTAAACTTTTGTAGCGATGGAGTTCGTAGCACCAAAAAAAAGGAACATAGCAAATATGATAATTTGTTGTCTATTTTCATTAGGCCAATGTACTTTAGGACTCGTTGCTTGGTTGACACCTTCTTGGAGAATAATGTTACGAGTACTTTACATTCCGGGTTGCATAGCTATTGTTTTCTATTGGACGATACCAGAGTCAATAAGGTTAGTGGTAATTATGTTTTTCGTATCATTTTCAACCAATCAGAACGATCAATTTAGCTAAGTTACCTCGTAAAATTTCGATAATATTTGATTATACATAGAGTAGCTCTACCAATCGAAAATTTTACAATACTTTAATTCCTATAGCAACCACATCGACATTAATATAAAACAATACACAAACTAAAATTACCGTCAAATTCTGACGTTTTTCAAAAATGAGTCGATTTGGATTGTAAATTCCATTGTACCAGTTTGCATCTGAATTAATAAATTGTTTATATTTACTCAACATAATCGTATCAAATACAATACGTACTTTAGAATAAATACAGTTATATACCTCAAACTTCCTGCATAATTACAAATCGTGTCAGTTTGACATAATAATCCTCCCGCCTCGCGGTCGGATTATTTATTTTGAAGTACTTAGGGCGGGTTTATCAATGCTCGGTTAAATATTGTAGCCTTCAGCTAAATCTTAGCTGTTGGTCAAAGTGGCAGCTTACATTAGCTGGCAGTCAAACTTTCGGCTACCCTAGCTGCCACTATCAAGTTGATGTTAACCAAAGAACATACAGTTAAATACGAGAAAGTGGTGTTCCGTCATTCTAACCATAGATTCTAACTGACAACTGTGTCATGATTTGTTCATGTTTGCTTACATTTTGCAACAAAGATTATTTCAACTTTGAATTTTATTGTGTTATTATCGTTTAGGGTGAAATCGAGAAGCTTATTTGATTCATTTCTAGTAATTTAGTAGCATCCAGGTTCTGTGTGTGTATTTTATTTCATTGTTATTGTCAATGGATCTTGGGGAACTTGACGACCTTTTCGATGAAGAGCTTGGAGCTTGGCGAAATATTGGAATTTGTAGAGTACGAACGACGACCATACTGTTGAAGAGCGGATGGATCTTTTTGAAGAGCTCGATGATGTCGATCTGACTCCGTGAAATTGGGAGATCTTTTTTGTTTTGTGGAAATGAGAAATTCACACTCTGACAACATTACACTCACGTTCATAACCGGAACAAGGTTGTCAAATGCTCAATTACAATTAGCCTCCAGTTAGCTAGCTGTCGGTTATGTGGTGCATTGGTAAACTCTTTTTATTGTAACCTAGACTTTGACTGGCGGCTAGAGATAGCTGAGAGCTACCTAGCTGACAGATTTAACCGGGCATTGATAAACCCGCCCTTATAGTATGACTACTGATTATTTCACGCTCTTGTCAAATGAACCAATCACGATCTCTAGTCAAGTTCGGTTTATCGATAACACCAAACTTCATTCTTGATTCTGATTGACCTGTCAAGTTCGGTGTTTTCAGATTTGTGTAAATATGTATTTAGTTCAATGTCAATGTTTCCTGTTTACTAAACTATTTCTCTAATCAACTTTTCAACTTTTTTGCTAATTTCCTCCAATTCTAGCGAATCCAGTTCTTTTATCTTCTACTTTTGTGAAATAGTCTAATAATTCCACTCGTAACTGAATTTATCTTTTATTTCACAACACAACTGGGTTACTTGAAGAAAACACCAAAAGTCCACAGGACGTTCAAGCAGCTCAATTTGGTTATAAATGAATCGACAGACTTATCGCAAAAATGCAATGGTATTACTACTGATAAAACTCCAAAATTCACAAAAGAATTATTACTTTATGCGAAGCAATTTGATTATAGCGAATGTAAGAGATTCAAAAAAAACGCCAACGGCTTGACATGGAAAATAATGGAAGAAAAAATATATTAAATTGTCATTTCTTTCCATCCATTTGTTTAATATCGTGACAATGTCAACAATTTTGTGAATTCTGTTTTAATCTGTACTCAATATTGTGTGCTTCTGTTTCAGATGGCTCTTATCCAAAAATAAATTAAAAGAAATCCAAATAATTGTTTCCCGGCTCCAGGGCAAGAAAACCATGAGTAAAAATACGACCCTTCTTAACTTTTTCCAATCGTTCGTCGAGAAGAAGAAATCCACAGTATCCGGCGAACAATCTATACATTCAGAAACTTTTGTAGATGCCGTTAAATCACGAATTTTACTAGTTAGATTAATTCTTTGTTCTTTTACGTGGATGTGTTGCACTTTTTTATATTATGGACTAACGATGAATTCAGTCTCATTATCGGAAGATGTATATTTGAGCTTCATTTTTTCTGCAGCAGTGGAAATTCCGGGATATTTAATTTATTATTATGGGAATGAAAAAATTGGTAGAAGACGGCTCACGTCGATTAGTTTCATATTAACTGGCATTGCGTGCTTAACTGTGGGCTTAATGCCAAAAGGTTTGTATTTATCTACAAAACAAATCTCTTGACAGGAAAAAATGACTTCAACAATGGAAGAATTTGTTGATTCGATGCCACTCACTAGAAATTGCCATTCATTTTAACTTTCTACTCTGTTTATTTAAGTTACCGTTTAGGTACCAATAGAAAATCAGTAGTTCGCACCCATTTTGTTCATAAATTGATATGGTCTGTCAAATCACACGCCGAGATCTGCACCACGATTGCCCCCTTACTTCTACTTAGTTTCTTAGGAGAGTCTCAGAAACTAGTAGCTCCTTTAGTCCTATTTCCCGGATTTTAGGATTTCTGCAGGCTTCAACTTAGGTAAATGTTCCTCTTCTATCCAGTAATCTCCCAGGTGCTATGCTTTAGGATTCTGGGTTTCTGGATTCTAGATTTCTTCTTCCATGCCACAAAATCTGCATTCTTCTTCCTCCACTATTTTGAGCTTTTTCAGGTGCCCATTCAGGCGACAATGTTCCGTTAGGATCCCTGTTAAAACTCTTAGTGCAGTTTTACTTTGACTTATGCATTCATTGGATGATCCACTATTTTGAACAGTGTATTTTTGTCGTAAATTTGATGCCAAATTGAATAACCGTAGATGTATTTCTTCCAGACCATTGGATAGGAGAAGGATCTTCAACTATATAGCCATCATAGTTATCTGAGCACAATCCTATGGATATTTGTTTGTGGGGATATGTGACATAATATGTCTTCGGTAAACAATTAGATGTCGAGCGGGTGCTTGTATTCTAGCTGGAGGTGCACCGAGCACTCTGGACTCTGGACATTGAATATAAAACTTTTTATAAAATTTTCATGGGAACTTATCGCGTTAAAATTAAATATCGAATCTTCCACAATAATATTTCGGATTACTTTGGAAGACCCTGTATAACTACGGATCGATACCCCCTGGCTAACCTGTGAAAGCAATATATCGTCCAATATATTGTACCCAGAACCTTATTAAATATGCATTTATTTCTTTCACAATCCAATAAATTAGTGTTCCTATAGCATCCGAACTCACTCCATCCAAGTCTCTTGAAAAAAAAAACGAACAAAGCACCAAAATTTATTTCCTCTTGAATTCAAAATGTGGTCTTAAACAATGGGTTATTAAAATAATGCATTCAACCCTAGTCAAGAACAAAATGTGCCCTTTTGTTACAGCCGCTTTCGGGGTCTTCTTTCTTTGTCTTTTCTCAAAGATTGAAATCACTTTGCAATCTCAATATGAATTATATTAATGAACATTATTAATTACGATGTTAAAAATTTTTAGAATCCAAGTAATTTTAGGGCAATAGAGATTTATAGAAGTAGCTGGTAATTTAAAAGATGGTAGATTGCTTTAAATTGCGAAACTCACAGTTACAGTAGTGAAGCGACATTTATCCAGAGTCATTATTTGAAAAAATTAATCCATAAATATTTATTCATCAAATTATCATAATATTTTTCTTGTCATATCTTCTTTAATTCCTGTTGAGCGACATCCTCCATTACTGCTTCCTTCACTTTTTTCTTCGTCTTCTTCTTCTTTCCCATTTTCTGGTATTTTCCATGCTACCTCTTTGACGTCTGTCGTCAACTCAATTCGTGGTGGACACACTGCAGCCGCTCTCATTATATTACAAATTATTGTCAGCTTTTTAACATTTCTCTATACCATTTTTCAATCATATAATGTATGTTTACCACTTCATCGTATTTATCAATTATCAAAGCTCCTGAGCTTTATTTATGAGTACTTACATATCATTCAGCACTTCCAGGTGTAACGCTTCTGGTTATTCAATTATAGTTCCATTCCTTTGCTTTTCATTTCGCTTATTTCCCTATCCATTTTGTTTGCTGCTCTCACTAACTGTGCTGCTATTCTCTTCAACATTTTTTTCATAACTAAGTCGTCTGCAGGTTTATTTTGCTTCCTCTCTATAATGTTTCAGTGAACTATGTAAAATAACAAGTAAAGTAACAAGATCTTGTGTCAGTTCTTCGGCTACTTACTTATTTCACTCTTACTACATTTATTACTTATGTAAGTTTCATGAGTCTAAATAACTTCTCTAGTACCTCAAACTTCTCCAAGGTTTCCAGTAATTTTGTTCAACTTATTGACATATTATACTGTCTATTTTACCTCTAACCGTTTTTTATCAAGATTGTTATTATTTGGTACAACATATTATCAACTAGTGCCATTTTTCTATAGTTATTTCAGTCCGTAGCATATCTTTTTCTACTTATCGGTGAGGCTACTACTTCATTACAAACTTTTGGCATTTCCTTAATTTTATATCAGCTTGGTGATTTTTCTTTTCAATTTAAGTCCTCCGCATTTTGAATCTTCAGGTGGCTCCTGGACTTATATCGATACTCGGGATGATTATTCCTAAATCACATTTTTCCTTCATAGCTAATTTGTACTTCTTTCAGGTTTAGATTGGTTGAAACTGGTACTTTATTTGGTTGGAAAATGCAGTGCGACTATAACTTATACTATAATGTATGTGTATACAACGGAACTGTTTCCAACTACTTGTAGACATTCCATGCTGTCAGTTTGTTCGATGGTGGGACGTTTTGGATCAATGGTAGCACCCCAAATACCATTAGTGGTATGTATACACTAATATTAACAATGGATCTTAAACATTTAAACTGAAAAATCAATTCGAACAGTTGAAAAGATACACCGAAGTTTTAATACGAACTGAAACTTTCAAAAAATTCATCTCGATAACTCGATAACAAATGCTCGGTAACGTAGCTTGTTCATTTTGAGGACGTATACTTGTGACAGTTTAAGAAATATTATTAATTTTTTAATTAATTTTAATTTTCAGGCAAGAGTTTCCGAAAGTCTACCTTTAATCTTGTTTGCAATAATTGGATCAATCTCTGGAACTTTAGCTTTGTTATTTCCAGAAACACTGAATACAAAACTGCCAGAAACGATTCAGGAGGCAATCAATATTGGTAGAAACCAGAAGCGCCCCTGATAGGTGGCAAAATTAGGTTATAATTTAAAGAAACACCGATGTATATAAATAAATCCATGTAAATTAATTTTATATATAAGAATAAACATAAAAATTTTCACTAGGTGTATCCGAAATTAATCTGATAATGAGAAATTTTAGAAATAACACTTATAAGAGGGGTTGTTCGTAGATAACCGCTAGATAATTTTAATTGAATGGTGTGGATAATGTGGGATGGGTCATCGTTTTTAAAAAACATCTTCGATCACTGCCGTGCTGGAAATATTAATTTTCACACACTTCATTGTGAACCAAATTCGATATTTACTAAATTACAGTTTCCTGTAAATAATGGTTATTTTAGTAAAGCGTGTTATCAATACATGTCAAACCAGAATGGTTGGTTGGTTATATCTCGTATCAAACTATTTTTTTAACATCTTTCAAATTCGATATTAGGGAGATATTGCCAATTGCAATACCGCATACGGTGCGGTATTTATGTAGCGCTGTTTTAATAACGGTCTGCCTAAAATTTATTCGGAAATAAAAGCTATTGCCATCACTATAATTTAATAACGTAGCGCTGCGTAGTGTAGGAAGTGGCATAACCTGTCTTTTTCTGTATATATTTATAATTTAAAAAGAAATCAAAAACCAAACAACCTTACTATTTGCATATTTTAAACGCAAACTACAAAACAAACTAAACACCATCTAAACAATAAACACATTGATAAACAATAACCTTAACCTCAGAATTCCGATGCAATTTGTTCTATTTTGTCAACGAAATGTAACCGTAAATAACGCGAAGCGCTAACGTTATTAGCGTTAGAGACGTGAAGAAGTGAATCGCGCATTCAATAAACGTCAAAATACCGCAAACGTAATTACCGCAGACCATTTTCAAACAAGCAATATCTCTCTATTATAAAATAACAATAATGTTAAGATAAACGCCGAATGATGCCGATTATTTAATATTATATTCACACCTGGGACCGAATTTAGCTCTGAGGGATAAAAACGTTAGAACAGATATTTTGTGTTCGTTAATGCAATGACAAAGTGGATAAGAAAGATAAAGACAAAACATGTGTTCTATCGGGAAGCTCCACTCCCTCAGTCAAGAATGAATTCGACTCCTGGGGGATAAAAGAGGAAGGCTTGTTTTTACCCTGAAAACTGCAGTCTATGGAAAATGTCACCTTGAACTGAAAAAATAAGAAAGCAGCATAGATCTATTAGGTCTTAGTAGGCAAAATGTGGAAAAGGAGTGAGTTTTTTCTCAAGACCGACCAGAAAGTATACACATTCTGGACAATTTTTCGTCCAGAAAATAACGTTTTTTTAAGACCGACCAGAAAGTGTACACATTCTGGACAATTTTTCGTCCAGAAAATAGCGTTTTGCCGGTCAAGACCGGAAAATGGACGCCAGGGACCGGAAAAAGCTTTTGCCGTCCATTTTGTCTTCATTTTTCTTTTATAATACAATCTACCTTGATTTCGTTACTATGGTAACAACGCTTCAATATATTGTCGAGTGATGACAGTTCGTTGATTCTTAATTTGTCATTTATGTCAAACTTATTATTTTATCTGGTTTTAGTTTTATTAATCACTTTGTTATAAAAAGTAAAATGAAGAATTGAATATATATCGAAGTGTCCGTCTTAAAAAAAATATTGTACGTCACGCACCCGAAAATAAGTGTTTGGAATCTGCTTGTCTCGACCTGAAAAACACTACTTTCCGGTCTTGTAACGTAAATTACTATTGCCGGTCCCTGACGTCCATTTTTTTTTCATTTTTCCAATCACTCTTTTATAATACAATCTACCTTGATCTCGTTACTATGGTAACAACGTTTCGATATATTGTCGATATTTCGACAGTTCGTTGATTTTTAATTTGTCGTTTATAACTTATTTCGCAAGTGCGCAAATTTAACAATAAAATAAATTCAGATTTTAAATTATCTGACACGGAAAATGAGATTCCAGAAGAAATTTTGTAAGCATCGCGGAAAGCGACATATATTACCATTTACGAGAAGTCATACGACGCATTTAAAAATTGGTGTCGAGAAAAAAAAGTGAAAAATGTAAATGAAGAAGTCTTAAAAAAATATTGTACGTCACGCACCCGGAAATTAGTGTCCTTCAGGTCTCTCCAAGCCTACGGCTCGCCCTGGAATCTGCTTGTCTCGACCTGAAAAACACTACTTTCCGATATTATAACGTAAATTACTATTTCAGTATGCTTCTTTCTATTTCCCTTCTAAATAGAAGTTGTAGACTTTTATAAAATTGTTAAAAAAATTGCAAGACAAATCCAAGTTTCCCTGCTTAATACTTGTCATTTTATCGAGATAATAACACTTTTACAAAGCTAATGTTTCTATAAAATTTCTTAATTTTCTTGTTAATTTTCGCTCAACCCTTGTCTTTAAAAGCCACAAAGCCCCATCGTTTCAAACAAAAATGCTTCCCCATCACTTCTCTTAATACTCAGTAAAATAAAAATGGTTAATAGTAGCACTAAGGGTTTATGGTAATGTGTAATATTTTGATGTAATAAAGACAAAACATGTGGCTCAAGAATTTCAGTCAAGCTGCCAGAGAAATACGTAACATGAAATTTAACGTAAAGTGTTTTGGGGTAGAGGTGAGATATTATTCTATAGAGGTATTTTATGAAGTTGATAACTATTGTATTCAAATTTTAATACTAGTGAGCTGGAAATTGAATTTGGTGTTTAGGGATAATGAAATGATTGTCCTCAATACGTAATTTATTTATTTATATATAAGGTTTGTTCGTGGAAGGAATTTCCAATCGATCGGAAATTTGTCAAACTCTGACATTCCGTTTGGGATTCTTTGTAAATCGATTGGCAACTTTTGTTGCACGAACGGGTGGAAACAAAGTTCATCATCACTTGAAGAAAAGCTGAAAATAATAAAGAATATGTGAATAATTATGTAATGTGTCTGTGTAATTCTTTGGCCATCCTAATAAGAAGCCAGCGATTTTTTTTCAAATGTCCGGTATTACAACATACAAATTATTTTACTCACGTTTTATTTTAGAAGGAGCTGACTGGTTAGCTATTTCCATGTTCTTATGTTCAAACTGAAAATTTGATCCCGGTCAGCAAATTATTCTGATAGTGGGCAACTGATCCGAAACCGCAAATTTCTTTCTTCGAACAAAGGATTTTTAAATCACCAACTGTCAAATTGTTTCTACGAACGTTTTTTTTTTAAATGCGCATGACTCTGACGGTTTCTGACTGTTCTACGAACAAACCTATTGGAATACAATCAGGACCAGCCCAGAGCAGTATTCCCAATATTTGTTACAAAACACGTTAAATGAACTAAACAAAAAGAGTAAAACAGATATTGTAAAACTACATTATCAATAAATATCAGAAGAAAAAAAAAAACATTTTAAAACTTTAAAATCATGCTATCAATGACCTTAATCAGCTTGTCAAAAGTTTTCAGAGAAGAAGAAATAATATCAACTGTGGGGAGGTCACAACAATATTCATTATAAGCTTTTCAGCAACGATTTAGTGGAGAATTTAGATAATAATTGGTATTTGCTTGATTCGTAATGAAGGGGTCCGTTGAACTATAGGGAAACACGAATTTTTGACTGATTTTGCGAAAAATCGATAGTACTCACCTATTTTGAGAATAATCCGTCAAAAAATTTGCGCAATTTATAAAGAAAAATCCAAAAAAGGATTTTTTTTCGCCTCTTGAGCCATCACTTTTTGGCATGATATATCATACAAAAAACAGTTTAAATGTATTGCTCTGGAGTGCGTTCATAAACGTTACACATTTCTCACACTTTTTTGACAACCATCGTTCATAAATGAAATTTTTGTTACTCTGTGACTAGTTTCCTAGCGTTCATACATATACTTCGACATTTCCAATGTACACATTTCTAGACCGCGGTATGGAGCGTAGTAATATTTTATAGAGTTTGCGCTTTTCAAAAATGTGAAATAAGACGTAGTTTTTGTAACTGGTTACTTAGAAACAAGAAAGTACAAATACAAAATTTTTAAAAGAAAGAAACCGTTCCAATACAATCTCTAAAT
>CAJUYH010010174.1:0-12653 GCA_910591685.1 Galerucella tenella
TGGTGCTCCCTATAAAGGTTTTGCATACTTAATTAGGGTTTATTACTTCTCGTACTTTTTGTACATATTATAATAGGCCTGAACGAATGAATTTTATTTCAATTGTAATGTCGACCGAAGCTAATTAAATAAGCAGAATAAACTAATAGCTCGAGTATTTCAAAAGAACTTTTTTTGTATTTTCAAAAATTTGCGCTCGAAAATGCCCAAGTAACTGTTTTTTTTTTTAACATTTTTGAAAAACCGTACACGCCATACCCACCGCTAAAATGTTTTTTACCATACGAGCTCTTCTTTTCGAAATTACTTTATCTTTCGATTTTGATAGGTCTCGACGGCGCTCGAGAATGTCGCCATTTAGCGACCTCGCCTCCCTAACTATATTTTATTCCCTCTCAAGATCCATAAAACCATGTTATCAATATAATAATATATTATCTTTCTATACAATACGAGCATTGAGAATATAAGATAATCCCTATCTCCTCAAATATTTATCAATGTTCCAAAATTGTACTCAAGGTCCGCCCGTAATATAGTTTGTTTCAAAAAGTACATAGAGTGTTGGAATGCAGATATTTATCGGATATTACAAAGTTGTACTCAAAATATTTCATCAATTTTGAGTACAACTCTGTAATATCCGATTAACACTTGGACAATACTATATGTAATTTTTGGAACAAACTATAATTAATAATTATATTTTCAAGTATGCTTTTATACTATAGCCGAGGTCAACACTGATTTCTTATTGAAAAATTATTTGGACTGGTTTCAGAGTGAAGTCAAAATAAAATACGATAGGGTGATTTTAAAAGAAAGTACATCGGATAAAAAATAATTTAAATCCAGTAAAATGTCCAATTATATCTTTTATTTTGTTCCACCATATTTTATAAGAATTCTTCAAGCGTGATATGGAATGTTTTTGGTAATTACATGAATATAATTATATTAGAGACGCCATAATAGCACGTGCACTTGAAGTCATTACACGGATCTCGTTTTTTTTTCTGTTTAATTTTAAAAATAATAACATCAGCGTGTTGTACTGGTTTAAAGAGTCTAAAATTTGAGGGTTTCAAACAATGAAATTCGTTACAAGGACATTCTAACCTTAAAAATTTTAAAAACGCTGGGACGTCAACTGGAATTATTGTAAGATAAAGGATAACAATAGAAAAGAGGAATATATCTCCTAATACTTTTCAACTTATCAGAGATTTAAATTTAAAAAATATACAGAGTGTTCCATTAAAAATAAAGAATTACTTTACACATTTAAAACTTCAAATGAAAACTATGAATTGAACAAGAGTTTTTAGGTAAACTTCAATATTGGAAGACGAGAAGAGTCTGTCTACACACGTTCTCTTACACAACGTAAATATAAAAAAATGTCACTTATCTCTTGCGATCCACAAAACATAACAAAAAATCTGAACACATACACCTATATTATTTAAATACAATTAAAAATAATTAAAAAATCTTTTAGCAGCTTGATAGACTGGGTTTGGCGATAAAAGAAAACAGTTATCTTATCAAATTATTCCGATCATGGATAAACGTCATATAAACAAACATAAAAAAACTTTAATTACAACCAGAACACGTATGCAATTGAGTAGTCAGATATTGTTTGTAAATTATTTGATCTCAAAGGCAATTTTTTTCATTTGATGTCGGATTTAAAGAATTCAGTGGATAGATTAACTACCGTAAGTTCAAGACCTCCCCTTCCCCCAAGCACTTCTCAAAATTCCAGCTGGAGGTTCTATTAGTTTGACAAAAATTAATTACAGAAGTTACTACCTTGTCCACTTTTTCCTTTAATTAGGGATATGCCGATCATAGGAAGGGAGACGAACACGTGTTCCAGCTTCTTTAATTGATTTTGGATAAACTTTACCACATAAACCTGTATATTTAAGTGAATTTTTCAAATGTGAGCAATATTTTACAAAATTTGTTTAAATTTAACATAAAAATTAAAGTGTTATTTGCGTGGATCGTTTATTTTGCCTATTTTACAGTGTGCTAGATACTTTTTGAACAGTATTCTATTTTAAATATTTTCAAGGAATGAGTTATCCTCGACTTCATCTCGCGCTTGCTCTGAAATAACAATCTACGTCAAGTTTTAGTAAGTTTTCTCCAGTACTATCTTGTAAAATAACTGTTAGGGATGAGTGGGCAAACTGACTCAATAAGCAGCAGCAGCAGAGGGTTACCGCTCTTAATCAGACACCCTGTATAATATAGTTCAAACTTTAGATGCAGATGAATGGAATACAATTTTCATAAAATGAAGTTACACAATTATGGAACCTACATAAATGTTCAATGAATTATATTTATATGACTGTGGGTAGATGTATGTGTAAATTTAATTTCCCAAGAATCTGCATTTCAATTACCTATTAATTTATAGATATACTAAGGAAAAGGATAAGCATCCCATGTTGATTAAAATTTTGTGTCAGTTTTCTACTATCAACCCACTCTCCTGTCTAAATTTATAAATAGTAGCATTCTGTGGTGTCTATGTTATTTGTGCTGTTAATAAAAAATTAATCTTATTATCTAATCCCCATTTTATGAGTTCTGCTAACTTCCTGGCGACATATTATTATAATATATGAAATAAATTTAAAACAAATACCGAAATTCTGCGGTTGGGTGACTTCTAATTCACAGAATCACGATAAAGACATGGCAAATTTATTCTACAAAACTAAAACTCATTATTATTGCCTAAAACAGAAAGGTAGAAGTATGTTTCCGGTAGAATCAGACCCGTGAAATTGTCATCCGGAGAAATATCCACCATTTGAAATACAGTTATTTTAAGGCCGTATATTGAATAGAGGCAGTCAGGTAAAAAGGGGGAACACATGATTATGAACAAATCAGTGTTGCCAATTCGAAAGTACAGGGCCGTGCGGTACTATGAAGCAGGGAGGCAACTGCATGAGGCGGCATTAGGAGAGCGAAGCTAAAAATTATTCATGCCTCTGCTTTTTTTAGAGCTCAAGCTTTAACTTTTTCCGATATGTGTAAGCGCATACAAAGTTATTACATCAGAAAAGAATTTATGTTATTATAATAGGTAACATAATTATTAAAGAATAGCTATATCATCAATGTTCATATGTACACAATAACAAATCTAACTGCTAAGAATAAGTTATTGTCAAATTTTAATTTCTTATTTCATCCCGTGCCTCCTGCCTACCATTGGCAACAATGTGAAACGATAACAGGCATCGACGGGCTGATGTAAAATCAGTTTTTGGAACAATAAAGATTCAATTCTACAAGATTTATAACTTTTTGAATGAGATTTACCGTAGGTCGACCCCTGTCATGAAATAAAAGAACTGTCAGTATCAAATCAAAGTTTTTAGAATAAAATACGCCGGTGTATCCAGCAGCTGTTATTGAGTTCACTAACTTTCATACCTATATCATCGAACACATAAATCGTTGGTAGGGTTTGCTTATTTACAATCATTTGTTGCATAATTATCGTAAAAGTATTGCATAATCTGATAATAAACTGATAAGGTAGATGCAAATCGATTGCATTTGACGTCAATTGACAAACAATTTCCTTGAATTCTTCATAATTTACACAAAACTTTAAAAGGAAAACCGTCATCTAGATTCCTGGCCTTGCAAGTACCAGTAACCCAGAAGTGGAAGAATTTGAAGATGTACTTCTTAGATTGGATAATGATAGAAGTAACTTAAATAGCTGATGGAAAAAATAATATAAATTTCACATAACATTCCATCTTTACATCCTACATAAAATATATTGGGCACAACAAAACTAGTCTAATGTGCAAAGATTATTTAATGTTTATATTTAAGTAAGTCTGATGATAATTATCTATTGTTTTCTTAATATGTGTAATTTCTCTTTATCTGTTTTGTAACACATTTTGTATGTTGTTGTTTTGAGAACATGTTAATATGTTTTAAAATTCGTAAGAACAAATAATGTATATGTCATCCATTACACATAAATAGTATTGGAATGAAATAGATGTAGACAGTTTGACCAAATTTCCTAGAATATAAAAATCTATAGACTGGTCTAAGTACTAGGTATAATTTTTTCACAAATTATTTTTAGAAATCCTGGTAAATTTATTATAGTGATACATTGAAATAATGTTTGTAATAGACAAGATTCTGAAATAGACTCCTGCAGGTGGGTTCATTATATGAACTTTTATCACTTCCTGATGGAAGTCGGCAATCTGACATCCTGTGATAAAACCACCGAATTCCCAAATCTAAAAATATTTCAATGCTGATATATGTAAACAAATTGAGACTGGAAATTTTGCCAAAAGTGTGCCAGACTGCAAAAATATACAATTTTTAAATAAACGAAAACTACTTCCAAAAGGGAAAGTATATTGATTATGAATTTAGTTACCTCTTCCAATGTTGTAATGGTGTTCCTACATTGCTGCATTCTGGAGACGAAAGTAGAGGTAATGGGTGAATTATAATCATCTCGGGTCTCTTCAACAAAATCAGGAACTGTGATCAAGCTGGGCAATGTGGGCATCATCACAAATTACGTCAAATTAGCATCAGTTTTACACGGAAAAGCTCCTATGAGCCTTCAACAACACTAAATTCACATTCACCATCACTTTAATATAGTCAAAAATTAATAGAAATCATTATGTCTGCCTTATTCAATTAAAATATAACTTTTATTGATGAACTGCATTGTATTGTTTCTGCAAATCCCGAGATTGTTGATCACTTTTATTACATTGGTCACTAATGCCAACTCTCTTATGCGAAACCTACAGAAAATAAACCAAACCTAGTGCATTTCTTGTCCCGATCAAATGACGTTGAAATATTCACTTATTTTCAGTTGGCTATTCGATACTTCCCTCTTTTAACCATGGTATGCTTAGACAACTCACATTACACCACGTCAAAACTGGTTATCTAACATTTATTCCCGTATAATATTATTTCTTATTTATGTTGTAGTTGAAATTAGTTATTAGTATCAACAAATTTGAAAAAAAAACTTTCTTATCGCAAACAATTTACAAAACAAAATTATATTATTTTTCTTAGTAAGAAAAAATAAATTTGTAAACACTAGTTGTGGCTGATCAAATAAGTATTATTTTGACAGATGGAAAATGTGATTTTACTAAAATGTTGGACGTCGTCAAGGGTGCGGTTTAAATAACTTTATATTATTACTTCTTTTAATTGATTGGAATTTTTCTAGATGTAAGTAAAATATGGAACAGATTATTTGATCACAAAGCATTTCTAAACGGAGAAATATCTTTTATGTTACGGGAATTCGAGGTAATAGAATTTTTAAGGTTAGGATTTATTATTTCCATCAGACATATAAAACATTTTAGCAAAAAAGAAAGGATAAAGAAGTTGACAATTTATTCCGAACTATAGAAGATATTACTGATATTAAGGACACTGAAATTGATCGTTTCAAACAAGCTGGAGATCAGGTAGACAAACTCAATTATAACTTGGAGAAAGCTATAGACATTTGCAATAAAATCTCTGAATTGGAAGAAAAATATAAACAGGTACAATATTGTTAATTATAGTTCTGACGCTGTAATACGTTTTTTATATTTATTTAGGATACAACACTTGAAGATTCACGAGATAAGAGAAAAATCGTTTGGGACAATTTTATGGATGGTATCACCTCAAAATATTCTGAAATAAATACCAATTTTGAATCTAAAGAAGAAGAGCTAAAAAAGTTTTATGAAGAGATAGAAAGTAAGCTTCTCATATAAATTTTCAGAATGTCGAAGAATAATACAGCCCCCATAGTAAATCCCTTGTTGTCTGTAAATCCATCCAAAAAACTTAGAACCTATATTAGTAAAATAAAAGATGTCGATGATCTACCAATAGGAATAAGTTCAATAGTATTCAAGAACAAGTCTAAACCTACAAACAGACCACCCCCTAAAATCCACTATTTGATTACTGAAGAAGATGAAAAATATATCAAGTCGATCAGTCTAGGTCTTACAAAATATATTCCTGAAGATATACCTTCAACTAAAGAATCTACCAGTAAAGATAAATTGCTGAGTTTAGAGGACTTGCATTGGTTGTATAATTACCTTCAAAGGCAAAACAAAGTCAACACTGATAAAGTATATCTTCATGAATTACTAGAAGGTTCTGACATTATACTACCTAAAAACGAAGAAATACCTAGAAATGAAGAATTAGAAAAAAGGTGTATTCGATTAAAAGCAGAACAAGACAATCAGGCATATTTTAAGATGACCAAAAATGTAGACAGCAAGAGAAATATGCACCCTGAAGACACTATTGGTTATCAATGTAAGTACCTATAATTTTTAGTATTTTGAACTGTGAATTTACACTTTTTTAATATTACAGGTGTAAATTCACAGATAGAATGCATTGAAGATGATACTGTTGTTTCTGGGGGTCCTATAGAGAGGATTACTTGTCAAAAGTGTATGATAATGGTATTATTTTCCTTATGAATATTTTTCTGTATTGTCTAACTGTCTATGGGTGATTTTAAATAAAAAAACTGTAAATAATAACTGAAATTATAATATGTAACAATTTTGCTTACGTCTTTTCCTATTTCTTCGTTTCAGTGAAGCAGATGAATAGGCACATGGTGGCTATCTTTCAATTCATCATGTCTGTAGCAGCAGGTTTTGCATTTGGTTTCCTAGGTTTGGAACTTTTGACAGGAAATCTAGATTTTGGATTTAGACTCCTGATGGGCATCATATGCGCTTTAACCATAGCTCTAGCTGAACTATATTTCTTAGCTAAAAAGTTAAACGAAGATTTACAATTTGAGACCAACGCTGAAAAACTCAACAAGAAAGGGATCAAGTTAGATTAGATAGATAAATTTATGAATTTTAAATTGTTCTGAATGTAAGATTTTATTTAAAAACTGTTTCTTACATTCAATTGTGTTCATTCACCATAAAGTTTTGATTTGGATATAAACGGTACTACTTGCACATCTCTATAAGAATAATAAGGACTATTCTTTAAGCTACACAAATTTGGTTTTCTCAATAATATATATTTTAATTAACAGATGGTGAAGGCATAGATAGTTCAATTAGTAACCGAATGGGCTTTGTCGTTAATTCTCAATTCTTATTTATACATTTCTGCAAATATGCTTGTTGGTGTGATCCCTTCATACCCAAAAAAATTTAGTCTCACTTTAGTGTATTATCAATTGTTTTAAATTATTATTTCACGTTATATTATATGAATTGATTTGAATAATATATTTACAATTAAAATACTTAAAACCAAATTTTTTTATTCGTTTCATTTTTAAAAATACAGTGTGGGAAAAAATTGAAAGAAGCAACTACTTCCATCAGTGGGTGAGGTTTTTTCAGATCAAAATGAAGTTAATATACGGGGGCTGGTTGAAATCTGGTAGAAAAAGAAATGAGATATATGTGATAATATATAAAAGTCTTTCTTATTCCATATTCAAAATTCACTGACAAACGCTACGAGGGACAAAAAATTTCAAAAATAGGTTTTCTTCTTCCTGGCAAAACCTACATAAGCTGTCGTCTGCTAGGCCAATTGTGTACATATGTTTCCTCAGCCTATAATATCCGGTCGTGTGACGGCTTGGCCGAAAGGCTTTTAAGATATAATTTAGCGTGCCTTTGTCCTGGAGTTTTATACCACCAGCGCAAAGCCTGGTTGTTTATACATTTGTCGAAGGTTCTGGCCCTACCGTGACCTCCGTTGCTCCATGTTTGGCTAACTCATCGGCCTTTTTATTCCTTGGTGACTTGGCACCCAGGCTCGGGTGACTACCTATCCTTGCGACACTCCCACACCAGATTTGACGTTATCCGATATGAGCGAGTCGCCTTAAGTGCTGCTTGGCTGTTTAAATAGAAGACGATTCTTTGGCTATCCACCTCATGTCTTATCAACTCTTCTGAACAGCATTGCACCGTCATATTAGAGTTAGTTTAAAACCTCCGGTTTTACCGCGTATTACCGAGATTTTGGTCATTTGCACATCTGTGACGTAGAACTAATGAGGTTTTTATCTTAAAACATAAAATATGTAAAATATTCTAGTTTATATTTTGTGGTAGAGGTTATTTATATTAATTTTGTCAAAAAGGAGCAAAAAATAGTACACTTTACGAAGGGAACATTAATAAAGATCTTAAGAGAGAAAGTTTTCTAGAAATTGTTGGTAAAAATTAGACCCCGCGATTATAGTACTCAGTATACTTAAGTAAGTGTTTGAAGAGTTGCCTATGCAGTTATAGTGAAGGCGCAGAATTTATTAACAAAAATGTTAAAAATTTGATATGAGTAACGATTCCTGATAATATTCACCTATCCTGTAAGTATGTACAAGTTTTTTACACGATTTTTATTTTTTCCTGTTTCAAAAAAGGATTTATTAAGAACAATATTTTCTATACTAATTGTTGATGGCTAAACTGATGTTTTATATTAAAGTAATACCTATATGAGAAAGCTAGGATTAAGACGATATTCTGGGTCAAAGGATTTATTTTTATTTTTATTAGAATTTAAGTGCCTCGACAACTATGGCCATTGGCACTATACAAAAGACATATAAATACATACACTATCTTAAAACATAGAATATGTAAAATATCAATCTTTTTTATATTTTGTGGTAGAGGTTGGTTGTTTTGAGGAATTGCAATGTCTTTGGGATTTCAGCGGTGCAGTTTAAAAGCTCTCTCAGGTTTGGTCTTAGGTCTAGGCACTTATATGTCATGGTGTATTCCTGGCAGTCTGTAAGAATATGTTTAACGTTTAAAGCACTATTGCAGTGACGGCAGACAGGAAGGTTTTCAGAAGACATCAAGTAACCATGTGTGTATCTGGTATGGTTGATCCGCAATCGTCTAATGACAGCAGCTTCTCTCTTGGTCAAGAAATCGAGGGAGAGACAGCCGATTAATGGTTGTATATCGTAAAGGGCTGTTTTGCTGTTGTGCCAAAAATTCTGCCAGGACTCCTTGACTGACTTTTTGAATAATAGTTTTATGTCATCTGGGAGCTGGAACGTAGTTGTGGTGATGGAAGAAGAGGCTTGTTTAGCATGGTGGTCAACGTTTTCATTGCCAGTAATTCCAATGTGAGATGGGAGCCAGATAAGACAGACTGTTACATCACGAGCTGAGAGAGTTTGATAGATGTCATGGATGTTTTGAACTATTGGTTGGTCAGTAAAGATAGTATTGAGGGCAACCGATAGGAACCTATTAGTTCGTGGTTGGTTGTGACTTGTGACGGAGCAGCCAACACCAAAAGAAGTTTATGAGGCGTCTGTGTAGAGAACTACATCAAATGGTGTTTTTTCTAATATTTCCAAAAATGCTTTGTTTATAAGTATGTTGGACGATTCATGTTTATTGAACTTTTGGTAAGGGAGGTATTGAATAGAGGAAGTTGCTTAGTCCAAGGAGGGATATGAGGTCAAAGGATTTTCTTAGTAATTTTCTTAAAATTGGACGGTACTTCACTGTTTATTGACAAAAAATTTCGTTTCGAATACTTATTGTGGGCACTATAATTTATTAAGAACAAATTCATAGAAATCTGGTGTTTTATATCATACTAGGCGAAGGTAAAGGTAAAAATAATTATTCATTTAATAAAAAATGTAACCTCCTTTCTTATGTATACTTAAACGTATCGACCAATCCACCTTGGATTATAATTTAATGCAAATCCATGGTTCCTTAGTAAGTATGTTATTAACATATTTATTTACTAGCAGAAACGTTTAAAACAAGTGCAACTGTCGTGACAGTTGAAATTGAAATATTTGAAATATTCGATAAAAATTATTTCGATGGCTTATATTTATTTTGGCACAAGAACTGAATCTACAAAACAATCTGAAATCGTGACATTTGCCTCCTTTCATTCAAGGTTCAAAATTATGAAATAGCAACGCGGTATCCACACCGTTGTCAAATCGACAATTTGGGGGGATATCTATTACTTCTCGGGCAACCAAACATTTTTGGTATAAAATTAATATTTTGCTTACACCCTTTTTCTTTTTCAAACGGAGCCGGGCCTTCGCCGACACCACCTCAGCCTCTTGGGCTTATTGTGGATTCTGACTACTGTATTAGCTCATACAGGTTCTTTGCTGATTGGTTGTAGAAGTCTTCTAGAGTCATTTGGGTTCTGCCATACAGTTTCTGCCTTTGTGGTCCAGCGACTCACAGTTGCATAGTATATGCAGAGCTGTTTACTTCACCTTCTGCTTATACCCTTATATTTACTCGTTTTTTTTAGAGAACAATCCTAAGAGATCTTTCTTCTAGTTTTAGTTCCAGATAGGAGCAATAGTTCCCTCTTGGAACCCTTGAGAGAAAGAAAATTTTCAAAATAATTATTGTTTGATCATTTCATTATATACCTATTTGGCAACTGTGCAAATATAATATATTTCTATATTTACTTTGGCTTCCATACAGTTAATATTGAGTTTACTCTGCACAAAAGTCACTAACAATGTTCTTTATTAAAATAGTGTTATACACCCCAATGACCGCTGAGGTATTTTTATAACTGTGTGTACAGAATGTCCCAAGAAATTAATGTACCTACACCAGATTTGTTGCGGGAACTGTACAAACAATAACATAGAAAATAGGAGACTCTGCAGTAGAGGAAATGACAGAGTTTTTCTAGTGATTTGAAGTAATTATTGAATACGCTGAATAGCCTTTGTTGATGAACTAAATAAAATATCAATAGACCTAATACACAATAAACAATGCTGTTGCTCTTGAAACGCAACGCATTTTATTTTTAGGCCACGAATTGATTATTTCTAGTGCTTCTGGTCGATTTTATATACGCAGGCTTTTAAATACTTAATGTTTCTGCTTACCCTGTTAATTTCAAATAAAACAACTTTCTGAATATATTGGATTGGATGGATCGTTCAAATTTAGTTCAATCAAAACTATCTCAATAGTGATTCCAGTTGCAGAAACTAACATGGGGAATTTTCCAATTAATAAAGAAGTCAAATATTGATGTACTAGAAATGTGTTTGAACTACGAGTATATTTTGAAGTTGAAGGGATGTAGAATTCGACGACTGCTTGCATTAAATTTCATCAACCAAACCAATATTTGGGTTGTCAGCTACACTATTAATAGTGATAAAGGAATTGAAGTTTTATAAAAAATCCAAAATAGGATACCTAACTATGGTTAGGGGCGTACTAGTATTGCTCCAAATTGATCCCAGCTCAATTTCATCGGTATTTGACCTTACGAAACACACGAAAACAATCAAAATCAAATGGGAATTGAAGTATTCCTAGGTTTATGACAATTCCAATGGAGTTTTACTTTAATTTCAGCAGTATTGGATCTTGGACTTCGAAAATACCTTTGTAAATTCATTATCTCTGTCACATATGTTTTTGACTATCTTATTGGGGTATGAAGTGAAATCTGTGATGTTCTTTGACAAATTCTTGCGTAATTATTTTAAAACTTGTAACTTCCAAATTTGGATTTTTAATATACAGGGTGCTGTAACAATATCGCTACAGAGATATAAATTGAATGAGAAGTAAGTAATATAAAATATCCAGTGCCCCATTCAACTTGCTGTGATTAAACACATATTTTTATCTTTCATCCTGTTTTTTGTCCACTTTTAATATTAGTACCTTCTTCTTCTGGTTTCTTGACCTCTTGCTTTACAGCATCCGGCCAAGTTCTTTCTAGAATGCAGTTGCACGATTTGGGATTGACCCATGCTCTTCGGGAAGGATAGGGTATATAACAAAGGTTTATAGACTCTTCTCATTCTGTGGTGGTATAAAAGATATGGTGGTACAGGATTAGCTACAAGAAAGTATTAGTACCTAATATTATGAATGTAATATTTTGTACTAATTATTACAAGCTTATGTAAGACCCTGTATACCTACCAGCAGTGGTTAGCAAATAATCAGTGTAGGTAGTAAAAAATGTACACTTTCGATTTGTTTATAAATTAAAAGCGTGGCATTGATTATTTAATCAAACGTATAGCAGATGGACTTTTTTAACCGTTCATTGGGAAATAAGGCTAAAAATTGTTTTTTAGTCCAGTCGTTGCGTTTAAGAGTGATATTTTGATATCTGCACATGTCACGCCCCGTGGCTGTGGACAAAGAGTCTTTTTCCAGATCTTGAGAAAAATACTTTGTTTCGTTTTTGTCGTATCTTGATGTGTATTGAGTAAGGCTGATGTAATAAATAATTAATTAAACATGAATAGAATTTCTTGTTAGATTTCTTGGAAGTGTTATTCGAAAAAAAAAGTTACTAGATTTGCGGAGGTAGTTCTAAACTGCCTTAGAAATAATTTTATTAAAAAATAATACCATGTGCAGCAGCCGTCTTTATACCGACATCAACCAATCGACTCTCTAAGTAGAATCAGCGCTTCTAAAACTTTTTTATTTGAAAACATTCTGAATCAAATTCTCTATTTTGCCCATCTTAGTCCTTCTTACATTTTCTCCACAGGTTATGTTGATGGAAAAGAA
>CAJUYH010010175.1:0-12653 GCA_910591685.1 Galerucella tenella
GTGGCTCCTGGACTATTAATTATTGTATAAATTGTATAAAATGTATATATGTATTTTTTGTTATTGTAATATTGTCACAATACTTGCACTAATATTAATAAAAAACGTAGAAACAGTTGTTTTATTGTTTTTATTTTGAAAGATAATAATATTTAACAAAAGTATCCTATAAAATATGGAAGATCTTGGGTGGTAAGCGGAGTTAATACACTTTTTAATTTTTAGTTAGGTAATTTAATATCTCAAACGTCTGGTATATGTATATAAATGAAAAGGACCAAGTCAGTAAAATTAGTATTGTGTACACGTATGGTATGAGGAGTCCCATGTGCTACACACTTGACAGTTGTCAAGATTATTTGAATATTATTTAAATAAATATTGAGTGGAATCCACTAAATATGTTATTCAGTCTGATTGGAAAAAAATTAAAGCTTTTTTTGAATGAAGTAGTAAATCTAAATTTAATGTTATCCAAAAATAATAATTTCTTATTCGTCTGCCAGAATCACCCAATTAAACGACCTATTTCGGGAGATTGAAATAAAAATATTTATACAATTTTTTTGAGTAGATTTTACGAGTTATATATAAGTCAATTTAATATCAAATTAATCATATTTAATTATAGGTATACACTTTGCTAAAGACGAATTGATTGATTAATGATTGGCTTCGTATTAGATGTGCTTTTAATAAAAAAATTCACTTTGGAATAAAAGTGTTTATTATTTTTTTACGCAATTTATATTGAAATCAACGTCTTTGACGTTTTTTTTTCAATTTTGTAATCAGTTATAGAAAAAGAATCAAAGTTAAAAGTATCAATATAATTGTTTATCATTTTGGATATTTTTAATTATATTCAACAAAATAAAAATTATAAAAATTAATTTATAAGAAATAAACATACCCTGCCATCTAGCAATCAATGTCCAAACTCCTAACCGCTTATGCGAGTACTCTGTAGTTTTATTAAATATTATTTTAAATAGACTTCTTCCTTCAAAGAAAATCATTGAATTCATATATTTTAGTCTACTCAATATATTTTGGATGAAACATGGACGAAACAATTTTCTTACCAAGTAGAGAACTATAAAACTCTGCTTCACTAGTTTATATACTGATCAATAGATGAAGCAAGTAGTTATTTCTATTTTATTTACTTGAAAAAAAATGTGGATGAGTGTAAAAATGTTTTAAAGTTAATAAAATGCAAATTTGGTTAGTTTCAAAGCTCGTTAAACATTTGTATAACCACAATGTAAAATATTTTGAAACTTGAAAATATGGTGGAGGTGCAAGGTTTAAAATATAATACACTATTTACTTCATCGGCTGTCATTGTTTGTCCATTTGAAAATGATGGTTGATTTTTGATTATCTTTTTTGGAAAATTCTTGTTTCTACACTATAAATAGCTTTGGAGCTTTTCATAAATTAGTTTAGCTTTGCTTAATCCATATTTTATGATGTACAAATGTCTGATACTCTTGTAATTTTTTCATTTTACAGCAATAAAGCCCCAATTATCACCACATTTGCTGCTCTTTAAATTTTATCAGTCCTACACAATGAAGCTAGAGTGAAATAACCTTATTTATGGTAGTTGAAACGACCAAAGTATCTTAATTACAATTTCTTGGAACTCCAATTCGTACAACAAAAAAATTATAAACGGTATTTGTTTACTTTATTATTCCAAAAACTATTGTTTCGTTAAAGAGAGGAAAAAAAGCTACACATTTTGCTATTAGTTGCTGTGGTATCGATGCTTCTGGTTAAACCGTGAAATTAAATACGTCTCACTGATTTCAATCAGCCTGTATAGAGTCGTTATTTTTTTTTTTGCTCATTTAATGGAAAGTAATTATTCTAGATGGTTGACTACTAACTAGTAAAAGATCAAAAATTCAACACTAGCTACGAGGCGCAGCTGGAAATTACAATCAAAATTGTACTAGATTTCAAAATTGGCAATAAAAAATAGCTATTTATGTAACCAGTTATGAAATGCCTAATTTTGTGTAACGAGTGCCATTTTTGATATTGAGTTGTACAATTTTGAATGTACGAAAATCTGCTCATCAATTCTCTAACAACAAAAAGTACCACCTTAAAAAGATGCATATGAGAGTTTTTCGTTTCCCCTATAGTTTATTTCTTAATGTCTGACAGCACAGTAACCTCATTAAATATTCAAATAGAAATTTATCTTTTACAGATTGATCCTAAGAATTTTACAAGTAAATACTAAAATTCTAATGCAAAACAAGTACTATACATCCCTGTTTGAGCTCAAAATACAGTATGGTGATAAAACTGAACAATGCCAGATAAAAAAATGATAAATATTGCGGCAGTGGCGGAGATTGCGATATTAGTTTATTATGCTTATTTAATTAGATTCGGTCGACATTACAGTTGAAATAAAATTCATTCGTTCAGGCCTAATAACAGGTTACATTTTCATTTTTATTAAATTAAATTAATTAAAGAAAATATAGTTTAATTTCCATAATTCAAATTTATTGACAATGAATTAATGTATGTCAAGTGAAGTAAACATACCATTTATAGGAAATATAAAATTCAATCTATAGTATCATCCTCTTCGCTGGCCATACAAGAATCATCCGAAGACTCGTCGAGAGAGATCACTATCGGTTCTATAGTTTGTTCTATGAGGTTATCTGAAACCCATATTTTCTTTTCCTCTTTAATTACATGATTCACAGCATCTCTCCAGTTCTCTTCAGTTATTGTTGTCAATGAGTACTTCATTAGTTCACGAACATCTTTCGTTTTAAATGTTTTATTATGTCCAGCTACATAACCTTTCATTTGGGCCCATATTAACTCTATCAGCTTTTCTCCAAGAGGTAGATGGAAGATTTTCTGTTAATCGCGAATGATAAGTGGCATTGTCCATAACGATTACAGCATTATTTGGAATTAATTCGACCATTTGTGTAAAATACTCTTCAAAAACATCTGCAGTCATTTCTTCATGATAGTCTTTGGTTGATGTTGACTGAAACTCCAGTAAACCACCTTCAACGAACCCTTGATTGCATCCAATATGCGTTATTATTAGTCGGCGACCTTTACCGATAGGAGTTTTCAGTCCAGTAGATAAACCTTCTTGAAAGCTTGACGACTGGTTTTAATACTTTTGTCCTGCCATATTTGTTTCACTGAATGTCCTTCATTGAGCCATGTCTCATCTAGATAATAGATTTGTCTTCCCTCCTGTCTATATTTTCGGATATCTCGTAAATACTGTCGTCTCCAACATATTATTTGATCGTTGTCGATTAGCACTGATTTGCGACTTTGCTTCTCCCAAGTAAAATTTAATTTGTGTAATATTTTCCACAAAGTTTTTCGCCCTATGTCAGGCGAATTCTCGTCCTCCTTTACCATTCTTAGAATTATGTCGAGGGTTGGGATCTCTTTTTTAAAATATAATTAGTGTACTTTTCGTCTTATTGTATTTTGCATATGTTCATCAAGGTCAAGTGGTTTTCTTCCAGTTGACTTTTTAGGTGGAGATATATTTTCATTTTTCCTCTCCCTTAGAAGCCTGTAAATAGTAGATGCACTAACTCCTGTCATATTGGAACATGTCGAAACTATATTTCTAACAGTAGCAGCCGGCATTTGATGTACAACAGCATCATGCACATTTAACACTACAGCCTTCGTTTGTAAGCTAAGCACGCTCTCACACTTTATTGGGGTGAAACTTGAAGACATTTTTCACTACACAGTTAACACTTATGGAACGTAAGCGACTCTGAGCAAAACAAATTATACAAATTTGGGCGAGACCAAGTTGGATACAAATTGGGAAAAATTAAAAATGAAAATTAGGGATAATTCTGGAAAAAGGGAGAAGGGGAGTGATACAGCGACGGCCCCCCGTCCTCTCAGGTGGCCGTCGCGGCCACTGAAGAAGGAGGAAGACTTAGAAATATAATAATATATATATACGAAGATATACGAAAGCTTCCGAAGTGAATCGTGTTACGTTTTCTTTACCTTAATAAATTTAAAATTTCGAATTTCTCAAGGTCAAGGCCGTAACCGGACTATACCTGCAAAATTTCTAAGCAGTCATTAGGACCATCCCTAGTAGGACCCTATTTTGATGTTTCTTGGAAATTATCAAGTTGTTTTAACTAACCGAATTTAGATTAATATTACCTTTGTATATCAGATCGGGTATAAAATTAAATAGTAAATAAATTCCTTAAATGAACGGTGACGCTTATGGTTTACTACCTGACTAGCATCTGTGACCTTTTCGCGTGCTGTCAGACAATAAGAAACAGAGTATAATTGACTAATTTAATGTACGCCTCTGGTTTGTTTACGGAAGTCGGCCATATTGAGAAGCCACTTTGGTCGATGATTCTTTATACTGTTATGTTCTCTCCTCTCTCTTTCACCTCCATGAACCAACCTCAGCTTGGAGCTGTAATTCATTGTCTGTCGGGGCATATAGCCCGAGAAGAAGATGTTTGTACTTAATGAATGGTCTACTCTACTCTTTGAAAAAAAAATTCAATATAAATGCTCGTAAATTGTGCATCGATAATAAATTTTATCAAAAAAATGCTGATGCGTTGACATTTAAACTGCTCCTACACATTTGGCACAGCCACGAACAATTTTTCAAAACCTCCTCTATTCTTTTAACGATAGCCATCAGTTTCAACGAAGTTATAATTACGTTTATATTTTGGCATCTCCCAAAACTTAATTCTAATTATTTCGAAATTATTTTATCTACACAAATGAGTCGCGTATGGCACATCCATATCTCCTCCTAACAATCTTTAAAGATACCTAATAAATTGATGAAAATGTAAAAATGACAGAGCGAATGCGTTAATTTAGAGGTGGACAGCTGTTTGGACTCAGTCCAACCACGTCCGGCTAATATTATAACATCTTTAAATCATGAATGTACATTTCACTGTCAACTAATATAAGTGAATATTTTGATCTATAGCTATTTTATTGTAACAAGTAAACATGTTTTTTTTACTTTTCACTAATTGGGGTGTTTTTACGGTGTTTTTAAGAAATCTGATACTGCTACTAAGTGTTTTTAACATTATTTACCATTTTAAACTAATAAAAAAGAAGACGAGAAAAGAGAACTAGAATCCTGGAATAAGTAGAAATTAGATGACACTTAAGAGACCCACAATATGCAGTCGTAAATGAATCGATAAATCTAGCACTCCAGTATTGAAAAATCTTCGTGACAATTGTAAAGATCAGATGATATAGTTTTTCTTGGTTTCCCATATCATTGCACAGTTAAAGTGATCTTAAATGGGAAAAAAATATATCCCCATGGGACTAATAATACCGTGGTTCTTAATATTTGCAATGTCATATCTTCTAGGTGTTTTTTTTCGAGCAAATCATCAATAACTGATCTTGAATTTAAGGTGCTTGATTCACCAAGAATATCAGTAGCGATCCTTTTCTTATTTTCTATGGAGCTCTCTACATAGCCCTCCGCTACCGGGCTGGACTTCCAGCCTCTATGTTGTTTTAACTTTAAAATGTCGGCAACAGAATCTGCCAACAAGGTAGCCAACGATCTTCTGAAGCAGTGTCCCGTAAATAAAACAGGATTTGGTAACGTCAAAAACTGGGCAATAGTTTTTGGTAGACTCACGGAAAAAAAAGAATCGTTGAATCAAGTAGAATTTATTTGGATCAATTGAATTAAAGTGTCATATATGCACGACAAAATATTGTTTTGGAGTAATTAAAATACTTTCTTGGTTTCAATGCAGGTTAAAGTATTAATGCAACTAACTGTTTGTTGACTGAACCAAATATTTAGTCAACCGGACCATTTTCATAAATTATTTTGATAAAATTATTGCTTCAACATAGTGAATATTTTGTTGAATTGAATCTGAAAAATGATCAATTTAATTTGAGAAAAATAATCATTAAGTCAATTTTTTTTGTTGAACAAATTATAATAAATGATCTAATGAACAAACGTTATCATCATATCAATTTTTTTTGCTTGGTTCGAAACAAATTTTGGATTCAGGTGAAGAATTATGTTGTTAAATTGAATAACAAAATTACTATATCAACGAAATTCATAAGCAAATCAAGGAAATTAATTGCTTGCGTTAATTTTGAGAATTTATTCGATAAATTAGAAATTTTAGTTGAAAAGTATAATATGTTGATTGAATTTAAAATGCAATCAGTTTGATCAACTGATTGCTAATTTTAATATAAAAATTAAGTTGACATAACATACTGAGTGCTTTAAAAAAGAAAAGTTAAATATACTTCATAGCATTTTATTTAGAAAGAAAAACAATAACAAAAATAAAATATTAATTTTTTGAAACATAAAATCAAACTTCCACTAACTGCATTTCTTTTCAACCGCAATAACTTTTCCATAAATTGGAACCAATCCACTTGCAAATTCACCATAAGGGCATCAGGGAAAATCAAATCATAATATATGTTGATCTACAAAGAAGTAATAATAAAAATGTTCAATGAATGTTCTGAACAAGCATAAAATAAATTCTTGAATTTTCCAATATAAATACATATATGAAATGCAGCCCCAATGAATGTATCACATGTCCCTTTCTCAAACACTGAATTTAGGTAGCACTACTATAACGCTTAGAATTAACAATTTGCAAGTTAATGATGATGAATTTAAGAAATTTAAAGTGAAGGTAATGACAAATTACCTTACATTTCCAATTAGGTATTATAGGTTAGGTTAGGTAGGATCATAGCAAAGTACCGTAACTTTGTAAAAAAGACATTAGGTACTTACTGTTTTTAAAACCGGGTTTAATCTCAGTTTAAATTCATGTTTCGTTTAGAATGTGATGTATGCGATATATTTAAGATACAACTGATACAAGACAAACTACCTATCATCTTAAACCAAAAATGAACATTTTTTTGGAAGACACGAGATAATATAATATTTGTAAATAGAATACGTAATTATATTTACCTGAATAATCCGCTAATCCAGAACAATTTCCAGACAACAGGTTATCACTCACCTAACGATCTAACTCCTATCTTGGAACATTACAAATTGACTGTTGAAATTGGTTACTTCAGTGATTTTAAGTTCCAAACCAATTCATTTTTTGTTTTAAACAATATAGTGTACATGCTTGATTGAAAAGCAAATATTAAGGTTGAATTAATATTATTATTCGCTTAAAAGGAGTTGAAAAATGCTTCATTTAAAAAAATTTATTTTGAACCGAGCGAATTCACTTGTTTGAGTCAACCAAACATTATATTTGAGTTAATAATATTATTCGCTTAAAGTAAGTTAAAATATATTTCATTTGACAAGTGTATGTTTGAATCAAGCGCGTGCATTTGTTTGATTTGAAAGAATAATTTTTTTGAGATAATATTATAATACTTTGATGTGAATTAGGAAATACTTAACTTGATAAGTCCATTTTTGATTCAAGAAATTTCTAGGATTACGTCGACAATTCCATTTTGTTTCGGGAATTTTAATATTTCCTCGGACGAATACATTCAGTATTTGATATGAATGAAATTTAATCGAGTTAATCAAATAAAAGTAACTAAATAAATTTAGTTGATATAACATATATTTTTTTCCAATAAAATTGTATTAATGGTTGTACGCCGCATAATATAAATTAAATTTTCTTTTTTCTACTACCGTGTGTGAAGTACGTACTTTAGACACATTTTCGAGTACGTAAAACTTTATTTTACGCACTAGTGCGTAAAGAGTTTTACTTTACGCACTAGTGCGTAAAGAAAAAATTCCAATATGTATGAAGTTAAAGATATCTAGTCTTATAAAAATATAGGTATAATAAACGGATATTAAATATAAGTTTTTTTCATAAATTGGAGATAAAAACCTATAGAATTCGGTAAAGTAACCTAATAATTATTGTTAAATAATTATTGAGTACTGGAAATAATACGGTAAATAGGTATAAGTTGGCGGTGAGTGACTGACATTTCTTTGTGAATTGAATCTGACATTTAAAATTTGAATTGAGATCTTCCGACTATACCTAGGGTAAGCAATTGTATTTAATATTTAAGAATTGAATATTTTTAGAAAACTATGATGTTATTTTAGATTATTATAAAAGGATTCTTCTAAAGAAAAATTTAACTTACTTTACGCACTAGTGCGTAAAGTATGTTTCTTTACGCACTAGTGCGTGAAGAAAATTACTATTAAACTTTTGTATTTTAATTAAATATTCGCTAGTAGAAAAAATATTGTATGCAATTCGTGTGTAAAGACCTTTTTTTCGACTCATGTGATTGTCGCATTCGCCTGCGGCTCATGCGACAATATTCACATTCGTCAAAAAAAAGGCTACTTTACACACTAGTTACATAAATAACTATTATCTATCGATTGAGGGGAAAGTTATAATTAAGTTTCAAGCCCTCTACCCCTTCAATTCTCGATATACCCTGCAATAATGATAATATTTGTCGGCGCTCATGAGTCCCGTTAATAATAATTTAAAAAAGACTTTAGCGGAGACATAACCATCGGTTTATGGTCAAACTGATTGTTACAATGTCTTTAATAATTCTCCATAAATTATTAGCGCACATTATGTCAAAAATGACATAATATTCGTATTTTGTAGCTACGCTGATGAACGGCTGATGGCAATAAAAATCTTTACTGTTGAGAGAAGTTCAGAATCAATTAGAGAGCCCGGGAGTGAAAATATTGTTACTTATTATTTTTAATGACATTGAGGTGGAGTTTTAAACTTCAATTCTGGGTGGATGAGACAAAATCTTTTATACTTCACGGGATGAAAGTATATTTACTAGTTCACTATTCCGTGTAAACCCTATATTTTATAGAGTGTAGTTAAGGATATCAAACTACAATACATATGGTTATTACGAAACTAGAACAAGCTTATTTTCTCATAATTGCGTAGTAATAGTAATAGTAGTAATAATAATAATAATAAGGAGCCTTTCGTCAGATATTTAATTCACAATGAACAATTAAAAAGAGCAACAGCACTCGCGATTTAACGGAACTAAGGTTTAACTAGAAGATAAACATCTTTGATGAAATTAATCGTATTTAATATTAATTCACCAGATATCGAAATACTTATGAATGATTTGCTGGAAATACAGTATTTTTTCTTATGCAACATTAAAATGAAACAAAACCACATATTTTAAAGAAAAAATCACTAAACTAATTAGTCTCTAAGGCGATGATGAACAGCAGGAAGCCTCGCAGCTTTAAACAGCCGCAAGGTAACATCCAGACTGGTAGAAGAATGCCAGAAAAAACTATTTGAACTATAGCAGACCACATTAAAGTAAGATTAGTGTGGGTGCCGGGACATAACGGTATTTCTGGAAATGAACAAGCTGATGAACTCGCGAGAAGAGGTTCAGCAACAGCATATGTTGGACCAGAACCAGCTCTTGGGCAAATACAAAAATGGGTGCAAAGCCAACAAAGACTTCAGTGGAGGAACACTCCAAAGCAGGTACACAGTAAAACCTTCATAGGTGACACATGTGTAAAACGGGCCGAAGAACTATTGAATATCAGTAGGAATAAGCTAAGAATTATTACAGGTTATCTAACGGGTCATATCCCGGTAAAAGATCACCTGCATAAAATAGGGTTATATAACAGCTGCAGACATTGTGGCATGGAGGCCAAGACCGTAACCCATATCTTATCTGACTGTAAGGCACTGGTATGAAAATCTTGGAAAATATTTTTATTTTTTAAGTCCGGATTTGATAGATGTTTTGCATGTTTTAGGACCTGTGAAGGACAGGAACTATTAAGATGCCACCCAAAAAGAAGAACGACAGCTGTGCTAGCAGCCAAGCTAGCAACAGGACAAGGAGGACAATGGAAACAACATCGGACTCGGACAGCGAGAACAACGAGGCAACAAGAGTCATGAAGAACGCAGAAATGGTGGCGCGAGAAAGCACAAAGAAAGCGGAAGAAGTCACGAAAATACTGAGAGACATGAAGATGAGGAAGACCCTCCAAAAATAAAGGGACCAAGCCAAAAAAGAAGCAGTAGAAGCGAAAAAAGCCGCAGAAGTGATGAAGAAAACCATCCAGCGCATGGAAAAGGAGATGACAGGCCTAAGAAAAGCCATGGAGAACATGGCAAAGGCGATACAAGAGGAGAAGAGAAGCCGAAGCCGCTCAGAAAGCGTCAGCAGGAAGGCGCAAAGGACAGAATCCCCAAGAAAAGACGAAGACAGTGAAGAAGAGGAGATGGATTTCACGGAAGTGATATCCATCAGGAAAATACAAAAAAAAGAAGCCGCCGCCCGAAGGAAAGCCAACGAGGAAGCGATGGACGAGGCCATCCGCGAAAACAAGAAGATAACGACGACGCACCGACCGACACCCGTCATTCTGCGGATCATCCACCACTGGAGCTCCGTAAGATAAGAAATCGAACGAAGAAACATAAAGACGAGGTACATAACAATCAGAGAAAGACTCAGAGTGAAAATACCCTGCGAAGGACCAGAGGACTACGGAAACCTCACAAGGTACCTGAGAGAAGAGAGAAAAGAAGTGGAGTGGTATACGAATATGCCACAAGAAGACAGGATGGCAAGGATCGTCATCCGAGGACTAACGCACTGCGAGGACACCAAGGAAATCAAGGAAGAAATCGAGAGACAAGGGGTAAGTATAAAACGACTAACCCAATTACATTCCAGATTCGGAGAGAGAAGACCGCTACTCATCTACCTGGTGGAGCTGGAGCCTGAAGAAAAAATCCGGAAAATCCAACACATCCAGAACGTGAGGATCAGGTGGGAAGAACAAAGAAGAGGAAAAGGGCCGATGCAGTGCTACAACTGCCAAGGCTTCCACCACGGACAGACGACGTGTAACGTAGACACGAAATGCGTGAAGTGCGGAGGACCACATCGATCCAACGACTGCCCACGACCGAAGACCAAGCCGGCCACCTGCGCAAACTGCCAGGAAGTACAGCCGGCAAACTACAAAGGATGCCCAAAAGCCTCAAACAACCAGAAGACAAGGACAACAGCAACAGCAGTGAAGAAGACAGGAGTCAGCTACGCCCAAGCCACAGCTAACAAGAAAACAACGACGACAATAACGAAACAACAGATCCTCGAACAGGTGACAAAGCTATTAGCTCAGCTAATGGCTTAAAGTCGCTTGTAAGATATCGGAAGAAAAGAAGACACACTCTATAAGGGTGTTTTCAGCCTTAATTTGCCGGCTGAGGACGCACTTTGTAGAGGCAGCGCAAACACACACAACGGAAGACCGCCGAAGAAAAAACCACCGAGGTTACACGGACAAGGAGAAGACGGCTCGCCCCCAGCTGCTAACCCTTTTAGCTAGGGACGAGCTGTACGTCGAAACGCGAACTACGATGATGAGACCCATCGGATAAGATGGGAGGAAGTGGTGGAAGTCCTCCACGGAGATGTAACTCGCTTAGAGAGGAACATCCTGGGTGGGACGGGCTCATCTAGATTGTGTGTGTGTGGACTCGAGGAGACAAACAATCTTAGGAGAAGCCAATGTGCCACCTGAAGTATATGGCACACATTCTATGGACCTATATCGTCTACTCGAAGGTACGGGGATAACTGGATGGGTGGGCTAAATGTGGGAGTAGAGTACAATAAGCCAATAGGCTGCAGTGCTCCCGGCATCAGAACGGCTTCCAGACACAGACAAAAAAAAATCCACCAAAAATCAATTTTGAGAAATGTTTAACTAACTAACTTGTTCTCTAGTTAATCTGCCCTATATTTACCTTTAAATTTCTTTTTCTATCAACATTGTCCAAAGAAGCTTAAACTTATCGCCATATAATATCGACCGGAAATTTTTATACATTTTATTTTGCATAAATTTTAACATAATTTTTACGCAAGTAGTTGGTACCTTTTGAATATCGGCAATTTATGTATAAGGTACAAGTCGTATGTCGCCGTAAAATAGATATATAAAATATTAACAACTCATTGTATTCAACTCAATATAACGACAATTTTAATAGCTATTGCTCTTTTTTTTATTTTCAACCAGCCACATGTTCTTCGACAGTTTTGTACTTCTCAGAGACGGATTTACAATTAGGAGTTTAGCCAAAAACGAATATCCACAATTACAGCCTTTCAGGATGATACACACCGGCAATTGCTTCATATTTTGAAAATACCTGTAATAAATAAAAGTCTACTTTTGTCAATAAGCTATTCAGAGTCATTTTTTCCTATCGAACGGTATAAATACTTCACGGGATGTAAGTATAGTTACTAGACTGGAACTCTATTACCAACCTTCGCTGAAATCCCTTATAATATTAATAACTTAAATATTAGCATGTCAAACTTTTTTTTTGAAGGTATTGTTGATATGTCCAATTATCATAAACTATAAGTATGAAACGCAACACTCGACCATCTTCTGTTTCATTCGGTCAACTAACTATCGCACCCACACCATCGAGTCAGTTGCGCGAATGCTTCACCTGTGGCAGGCGTGTTTTGTTTTGTTGTCGTGCAGAAGATTTTAAAGG
>CAJUYH010010176.1:0-12649 GCA_910591685.1 Galerucella tenella
GGGGTCAGTCCCCACCTCGGACCAATGGCTCTCCTACAGGCCCAATACGTGTTTGTCACCTTGCTTAGGCGACTATCAAGATGAGCCTTCCATGTCAGTGATTTATCAAGGATCACTCCTAGATACTTCACCTGTTCAACCACCGGCAGTGGTACTCCATCAAGATTTAGACCCTCAGGTGTCTTTGTCCTCGATCTTTAATGTTCTCCTGGTTCTTATCTACGTCTCTGCATTTTCTTAAATATTCAGTTTTTTCTCCGGATCTTGGTTAATGTTTTGTATGGGTAGATGATAATGAATACGTTGACTTAGTAGATGGATGAGATGCCAGATAACTTGAGTATTGTACATTTGAAAGCATGTATATTATTATTATTATTTTGAATTCATAATTTGCCATCAACTAATGAACTTTATCCTCATCAATTGACAGCTAGCATTAAGAAAACATGGACATAAAATCAAAGGTTTTAGTAGAGAGAGTTAACAGTATGGTTGAGCGATGTGACTTAACTCGAAGATTTAACAGTAACCTATAAAAGCGGTCCTCAGTACACTCACCTATATAATCCAGTGAAAATTGAGATTATAGGTGATTTAAATAAGAAAATTTGGAAAACTAAATATACAACTCGTATTCGCTTTTATACCACACGAAATTGACGCTTAGCCCGTACATCAAATTAATGTACACATCAACTCATTATTATCCATGATATCCATTTATTCAAAAATTGAGCAACTTTATAGTTAATAGCCGACTGTGGTCTTACATTTGAAGCTCATTAAAATCATCATTAATTATTCACAGATGAACAAAGCAAAAAACTAACAGCCATTACGGTGGATTTGTGTCAGGATCTGATAATTTCAGGTTTACTATATGTCAGTTGAAAGTTCAGGTATGGATTCATCATTGATTGATAGTAACGTATTCGATAAAAACGTGGAATATATTTGGAAGTTGAACTCAAACAATAATGATTGCTCCTTTCAATATCTAATTAGTACATGCAAAGATGCAAAGGTCAATTTTAAGAGTTATAATGAATCATGTCTCGTGAACAGAAAGAGGTTGGGGAGCTAGAATGGTACTAAACTATTTGTGACTTATCGTAGAAAAGCTCGTGAAGAATAGCAATTAGAGATTGTGAGGAATTTTTTGAAATTGACACACTACATTTAAATTTGATACACACTCACGCTCTTCACTAACAGAATAAAACATCCCACCAGCTGCCATGAAAGTGGCACTTAAATGCAACATGATGTAGATTTGGTGGAGAAGGAATCATCTACCAAAAACACTCTCCCCATTATTCAGTGACCACGATATATTGATGAAAAGGGATATATTTTTTAAGAAAATCAGTACAAAATAAAGGAATGGGATTACAATATAATCACCAGACCTAGGAATAGTTTCATTCAGTGGTTAACAAAAAATTCTGAAACAATAAAAGGGATGGGTTAGAAGTGTGCGGAATCAAACCGAACACTTGTTTGAGAAGAACCTCCAGCAGGTATATTGATATTAATATTAATGGATTCAATAAAAGGCGAATGATTTCTGAGCTATCAGTACCTAAATAATATTGAAAGAAGTGGATGAAGTCGAAGAATGGACACGTAAAGAATCACAAGGTAGTGGAGAGGAAGAACGTTGAATAGACGACACATACTTTGGTAATATGGAGCACTATAGAGTTCCAGGATACAACACTAGGACGGCGACTGGTTTGATGTGAAGACTTACCTATAATTGAACCCTATATTCACTCAAAGGAATAGGACTGAAGGACCTACTATGTTCTGCAGCTGCCCTTAGGATTTCACTACAGACTAAATGAAATTTTTAGTCCTTTCTGTGTGTTTTGACCTATATTTCATTCCTTTATAAGCTCCTTGAAGCTCCTTGGATGAATTTGAAATTATAATAGTCTTCTTATTTTTATAAAGTAGCTTTACCTGTAACCATTTGAATACTGTCAAATCAATTAACAATATCCTGTAACTGCTAATGCATATTTTTATGACTCAGTTAACAGACTGCTAAGTGAACCGTTATTTATTTACATATCCATTGTTGCATTTTGTAAAAGTATCTAAGTATTTTAAATAGTATTTTGAATAAATCGGAGTGAATGTTTGATAATCATTAATCCGATCTTTCATCAGATCTTCTTTCACACCTATATAAAAAATTTAGATTTGAACTCGTGGTTATGTAGAAATTAGATTTTTCCTTAAGAACCTCTCTGTATCAAGTCTTTTAATAATAACATATTAACTGTACAATCTGTATATACAGAATATATTGGGTTCTTATTCGTTTTCTCAGATTTTTTGTTATTGTGCTCTGTTTAATACATCAACTTCACGTTTTCCAAATTGCAAAACAGAACAAAAATAATAATAATTATTTGTTTGTGTAGGCGATGATATCAGCTCTTCTTACGTGCATTATTTGAAGGCTGCTAATACGTAGGTAACTAGATGTAGGTAACTCAAGTAGATCAAAGATGTGTACATATGGTTCTGTTTTCATAACAAACGGTACAACAAACATTACATAATTCTACTTCAATTTTTTAAATTTTACTTGGGAATAAATATCAGTGGCGGAACAAATTTATAATAACAAATTGGAAAATCAATATTGAATACATAATTATATTTTTTATTAAATAATATTTCTCTACTTCTTATACATTCAGAAGACAGAATGTACTCCATATAAAGGCTGGTGTGCTTGTCAAGTGTTGTCCAGCAGTGGAAGCATAGAACAATGCTCAGACATCACCGTATTACTCTAATTATGAAAAGACATCACGTTATTCTTCCAGTGCATATCTGGCTCGACGCAATTATAGTAACAGCACGTGAGCTAGAAAATCTCACTTTCCGGAGGGCTGGTTAGTAACAACACTCATGCTACCCGCATCAAAGCATCAAAGCCCTCCAAACTGATTCTGAAATTAAATCCTATTCCCAGACAGTGAAGTCTTCAGTTACTTCTACTCACTCTTCCTGCTCCTCTCAAGCCTCTTCTATCAGCCAAATATCCATCAATGAAGAAGTCAACGAAAGAGCTTCAATCAACGGAAATGCCCAAGTCTTGTCCTTAAAATCAACTAAAACAACACTCCAAGCAAACGAAACCTCCCATCCGATTTATTCTCTCAGAACGAACTTTTCATCCCTCTGAACAGAAATGAAATACTGAGAGGGCAAATCCCATTGTCATAGCCCTCCTCCAAATTCCGAGAAACATCAGCACTCAAACTCAACTCAAAGTCCATAGCTCCATATTGGACACAACAAAGCGGTATGTCTACCTCTCAACTACCAATATCTTTCCCAAAGGATGGACACTCCATCCAAAACATCTAATAAACCTTCCTTCAATCTCGCATACAAAATATTTTTTCTCCACTCCAGATCTCATAAAAATAGTTTTTGTAGGTTGCCCTCATTTCATTTGATCGTTATTACAATGTTTGACCTCAAAACTATTTAAATCGTTATTTGAATATCTATGATAAAATTAACTGTATTAGGAGTTACTTATTTCTATTGCACGATGGTCTTCTAATAAATGTTTCCATTGCTCAAGAAATTGCAGTTATTCATTTTGATATTTGTTTCATATTGGTGACGACCTTGAAATTAACTTTTTACATAATATAATAATAATTCATCAATTGTTTTGAATACATTATTTGTGTCGAAAGACTGACTACACTGAAATTTCATACATATAATAAATTTTGCAGTTAGTTGTAGGTGAAGATGTCGCTATTGTCATAACTTTTACACTTCCGTTTGTGGAAGACATGGTACTGGTTGTAATTTTGGTGTCTTCTTCAGTACGAGATTAAGCTCTTAGAGCTCGCGGACGAAGAACATATACCTTGTACTGATGAGGCGCAAATACGCCGAAACCGCTCCACAAGTTATGTTGTCCCTTCTAATTGCAAACCAGAATGATTGGTGTTAAATAGCTTGATAAACCAGCCCCGTTTGACTTTGAAGTTCAATTTAATATCCGTCGGTGTCTATAGCCCGGGAAGTAGTTATTGCTTTTTAGTTGAACGGATATCTTTCAAAACTTATGAAATAGTCCAGTAACTGGAGGGACAAACCTATAAATATATTTGTCCAATAATTTTTATTGGCTTGATTTGTATGTCTTGACAGGTACTTCAAAGGGAGAAAAAGTTCTCCAAGATTGCGCCTTGGCTAAGGGTCCAAAATGGCCCCTGAGCCCCCCAAAAAACGGCTTCCCGCCATTTTCTCCCGAAATATACAATTTGGAAAATTTTTGTTCAGGTGAAAAGTGAAGGTCGTTAAATTATCTACAAAAATGGTCCCAAACATTTTTTCCCAAAATGCAATAGTTTTCGAGATACTCGCATCCAAACGTCCCCTCGCTTACGCAGCTGCACTACCTCTATAAATGCTACCGTCTATAAAATTAACTTGTAAACCGGCGGACAAATTCTTCCATAGCTCGGTCAAAAATCAATATTTTTCGATGATTTAAAGTTCATTGTAATGGGAATATCGGTAGGTATCAATATGTGTACCTTAAACCCCGTTCTCGCCCGTCGAGGACATTGCAAAAAGTGGCCAATGTTAATCTTCCCCAATATTTTGGCCTTTATCATTGAATCATTGACATTTTATTTATTTTAAATGGTTTATTATACCTTGTTTATTCAAATGGAATCTGGGGAGGTCCTGAATGTTCCTTTTTTCAGTATCTTTGTGGCGTTTCAATAAAAAGTTTATTTATTTATTTGCATTTTTCAGTCGTTTTCGGAGTTCTCACAAATCTTTCAAATTTTCTCGGTCCCTGGAAAATGAGTGCATTGTATTCCGAATAAAAATATTGGTTCAGAGAGTTGACATAGTAAGCTTTCAAATGGTGTGCATTTAATAACAAAATAATTGAACATTAGTTCTTTATTTCCGCTTGTTCACAAGATTTGTGAGAACTCCGAAAACGACTGAAAAATGCAAATAAATAAATAAACTTTTTACTGAAAGGTCACAAAGATACTGAAAAAAATTTCTAGGAACATTCAGGACCTCCACAGACCTCATTTGAAGAAAGAACGGAATATAAACAATTTAAAATAAATAAAATGTCGATGATTTGATGGAAGAGGCCAAAATATTGGGGAAAAATAACATTGGCCACTTTTTGCAATGTCCTCGACGAGCGAGAACGGGGTTTAAGGTACACATATTGATACCTACGGATATTTCCATTACAATGAACTTCAAATCATCGAAAAATATTAATTTTTGACCGAGTTATGGAAGAATTTGTCCGCCGGTTTACAAGTTAGTTATATAGACGGTAGCATTTATAGAGGTAGTGCAGCCGCGTAAGCGAGGGGACGTTTGGATGCGATTATCTCGAAAACCATTGCATTCTGGAAAAAAATTATAGGGACCATTTTTATAGATAATTCAACGACCTTCCCCTTTTATTTAAACAAAAATTTTCCAAATTGCATATTTCGGGAGATAATGGCGGGAAACCGTTTTTTGGGGGGCGTTAGGGGCCATTTTGGGCCTTTAGCTAAGGGGCAATCTTGGAGAACTTTTCCTCCTCCTGAAGTACCTGTCAAGACCAAGAAATCAACAAAAAAAAAAATTATTCGACAAATATATTGATAGGTTTGCCTATTTTCAGGTCTTCAGTTACTGGACTAAAACGTTAGAATAATTATTATTAGTCTGCGTTATCTATAGATTTTCCACTCTCTCCGTTATTTATGGAAAGTTGAACCACAATGTAATTTATGTTCTTATTACAATTTTTGGTAGCACTCCAGGAGCCGTTATGATTTTTTCATTCGTGTCCATCCGACACAAAAAATTTGATAACTAGAGAAACACGTGAAATGTTTTTGTTGTTGTTTTCAGATTTCAGATCCAATCAAATGATACATTTCTCATATTCAGCCCGCTCGTAAAAAATGTTTTTAAAACGATTGTAGTCTACTAGAAATGGGATCTAGTGAAGTGCCCGTAACAAGGACTATTATCTGAAGGTAACCAGGTATCGACCACGTGGTCGTTAGCTTTTTTATACTGTGTTATATTTCTGGGTGGAGTTAATTTTTGTAAGAACATCTATTAACTTCGAATAGGTAATATACTATTTCAATATTGCTTTGGCTTAGGAAAAGTATGATTTTGAAGGCTTTAATATCGTCGTTGATTGAAATATTCAAGCAGTCTAGAAGACTACGATCAAGTAGAATTGTATCACAATTTCCCATCTAGGCGCATCATGTAGGAGGACGTTTTTTATCTCCAATTCTAATTGGTCCAAGGTCCAACAAAAATTTTATAGAATCATATTCAATGGTGAAATAAGCATAGGATAATTTTTTTCGTTAAATTATCAACAGACCGTTCAAAGGCAGCGTCAATAAAGAGATCAAGAAGCTTTATCAAATTTGAAGATTCTATTGATTCAATGTTAAGTTTGAGAGGCTGCCAAACTTATTTGAAAGATAAAACTGAAGCTTTCTGTGTTGAGACAAAGCCAATTGGAGTCAAACCAGCAACTTAATAGTAATGAGATATTGGCCTATGGAATAAAATGTAAAGTTCGTAAACCTGAACATTGTTAATTAATACCAAAAAATAAAATTGGGCCCAAAGCTGAACCCTGGTGCACACATGTATACTCATTAGGGTTATTTCATCCCCACAACTTGAAGCATCTCTAGACTCTTGTCTTCTTGTTCTACTTTGATTCTCTCCCTGTTTCCATGAATATCTAAATTATGCAATGTATTTCTAGAGCAGTTCAATTGACAAAAAAAGAAATGAAATTGATACAAATAGTGAAAGATAGTCCAAAAGAGCCACAAAGTAAGTAAGTACTTATAAGTATAATTTCTTGATACAGTACTCTTGTCCAAATATTAATATTTTCATGAGATGAATAAAATTGTGCAAACTCGGTGGTTGGCTAATTTTGTTTATGGATATTTCATGAGTACCAGCATATTTTCAATTTAATTTAATTTTGTTAGTTGATGTTTCGTGTACATGCACGAATAATGTGACAGTCACGATTTTTTTTCTGTTCGATTTAAGCCTGCACGTATTTTTATATACTTCGAATGTGTTGCTGAGACTGATAAAAAAAAATTTTGAGAAATTTTAGATTCTCTTTCCTAACCAAGTAAGTCACGAAACGACGGAAAAGATTAAAAAGACGAATAAACCTCATGAATCACTCGACGGAGCATAAACTCGACACGAGTTGCTAATAATAATTGTCGCTTTGTTCGTTTTTTTTGTATATAAATTTATACTTTTAACTATTACTTTCAATTCATCACTCACGAACGACTTCGTAGCTTATTTGGATTCGAATAAAATAGGGTACACTGAAAATATTTATGAAATATTTCGTATGGATTCAATTTTTGTCTTAAAATAAATTTCAGATATTATTACCAAACTATTTCCAACTTGAGTCAGTATAGTTATGTGTATACAAAAAATATATCGATTGCTGGGAGGTTTCAGAGGATCTAAAGTAACATAAAACTTTGAAGGGATAAAATAATTTCGTCTCCTTTGTTTGGAAAGATGTTCTGATTATAAAAAAGCCCCTTGTCAATTTTCATTATAATATGTCGAATAGCTCTCGAAATATCCAAGAAAATTTATTTCCACTTGGCAACTTTAAAGGGCTGTTTCAGGAAATATCAAAAAATTTACCAGAATTCGATACAATGTGATATTTCTTGATAATCAGAATTTCTATAATATGATAAGGCAAGAGATTATCACAGGACACAGTCTGGTCCTCTACTACTACCTAAGTACTACTACTAGGTATATAACTTGAATATGCTAAAAATCCTCTTACAACGCAATAAAGTGCGGGAAAATAGTACAATGACAATGTTGTTGATGTTACTTGTATCTTTCAAATGTTGTTTCTAATTTTTATTTGGCATTTATTATGATTTTTGGGTGGCTACGTTATACCATGAATTCAAGAAAATATTTTTATACCACTTTCACCTGATATTTTTCCTGATTATTTCCAGCAATTCAAAGATCGAAGATTATGTGAATTAAGTTCCTCCAAATATTTTATAGCAGTTTAATACTTTCCATAGAAATATATCACCACGAATAAACTCCCAAATATTCATATAAAAGGTACTTGCGAAGCACTTTATTTATCTTGATGAAACAACAAATTTTCAATTAATATAATGGGTACATTTGAAATTTTTTAGTGGCGAAAAAATAACTACTAATTAAAAAATACAGATTGATGCCAGCCGTGGTCTACTTAATAATTTGGTATTTTAATGTTATTTTTTATGATAGGAAAGTTGAAAACATACGCATTTTGATTGAAATATGAATTTTTAACACATGGAAAGTTCCCTTGAAAAGTAAAATTCTCAAAACAAAATTATTGCTATTCTCACTGTTATACTCATCCGCAATAAAGCCTGAAGATTTTTTTCTCTGAGCTACTACTGGTATACAGATTCTTGACAGGAAAAAAACTGTGATCCCGAACTTGATGTACACAGCCATAGCGAGACCAATTATCACTTATGAAGCCATTGTTTTGGCGGCTTAAAACTTCCTGGTAAATAATATTTGATGTTTTATTTTGTGATGCTAGCTGGAACGCTACCGAAACGTCGAAATAAAAAATAAAAAAAATTATTGTGGTTTGATTCCCAAAAGAATAAGAAAAAAGAATAAGGAATTGTTGTTTCATTTGTTCGAATGGAATCCTCATTTATATTCTTATATATTTATCTATCAGCATGTAGCAGGTGCAGGTCACTAGTGATATTATATTTCTGTAATGTAATTTTCTATTTATTGATTCTATTTGATGATTCTAGAAATATAAATAATTTGCAGTGGTTCTAATACCTTGACAAAATATCACAATCAAAATCATATCTACAGTTTGATTAATCATTAACATCAGAAGCTGTCATTCGTCCAATAACACAAATATCACTATAATTATACGCTCCTGTTAATTATTTGTTGCAAATTTTTTCTAACTTATATGTTCCAATTAAACCCCCAAGGTCGCATATTTCCATACCACGATCTGTATCATCCCCAGTGTCCTCATCTACAGCATCTCCCACATCGCATTAATCACTTTCACCTAACTCATCAGGGGAAGTGTATATATACCTGACGAAGAAGATAAGCATACATTGACTTCATACAAGCAGAAGTTTTTTTTTCAGTTGATAAGTGCAGGTGTTTTGGAATATGCACAGGGTACTATTAGTGGTAAGTACCATCTTTAATCACGGTTTCGGCCAGTCGCGAAAGGATAGTGGAATTTTTTGTGTGTAAAATTGTGCGAGTTGATAAAACATTTTCATTTAAATACACATGTGCTCATATATTTTTGTTCATTGAATATTGACCACATGAGATTTATTTTGAAAATGGCAGCAGTCAATTTTTGCGGTCAAAAACTCAGTAAAAACAGTATTTTAATTTCTCTTCAAAACTGCGCCTTGGATTAAAAGTAAATAATTTTACCCTTTTTATGGAGGTTATAACAAAACAAATGTTATACTTGGTGTCAGAGTAGGATTTAAAATTTTATATTTTCCGAATGTTGTAGAATGTGTGAACTATTCTGATAACTTACTTTGTCTAATTTTTTTATTACGTTAAATACTAACTGGTCTTTTTGTATAAAGATCTAATAATATAAATAATCATGTAAAAATATTATCAAGATAAAATGGATGTAGCTGAAGTGAATAGTGAATGAAATTCTTCAAGAGTACCGAATTGAATCAAAAACAAGAAAGATTAGATTTAATCTTTAAAATTCAATTTTCTTTTGAGACAATCCATGAAATACTCAGTACTTACATTGAAATTTTGTTTTTAGATATCAGTTGTTGGAATTAAATTGTACGCTTTTGTTATAAACAGGCTGATCACTTTAATTGGTACCAAAATTTAAGTTTTTGGAAACTGTAAAAGTTACGAGATAAGTTGAGTTATGTAATGGTATCAACAGCACGTTTATTTCTGAAAGAATATCTGTAGTAATTTCACAAGAGAGCGGGAATAAATTGAAAATAGTTTGACATATTTTGGGAAACTTGTTGCCAGGCAATAGATACGAGAGCCCGAAGAACTCGAGTGGCTTTTGCGAAATAGCAGCATGTTTGAGAAAAGGCCTGGAGAATTATTCTGGAATTTATTGATTTCTCATGTGGTATTCGATAACCTTGTCATTTTTGAAATTTTCGAAAAGAAGCGTGTTAAGGCCAATTATAAGGATATTTTTTTGTTTTCTTCGTATAACTCCAAGAATTAAAGAAATTTCAGACATGTTGTGGTACCATTACTCTGGTCCCTTAAAAAAGCAACCTATATCATTACTCTTACGGTTTCCAAAATTGCAATTCTGGGACCATCTAAAATGATCTGTCTGTATATAGCCATTAGTAAAAATGTTCTATATGATGCCCTTACTATGAAAGTGAACATGACATGAAATTACAATTCTATTTGAGCAACATGACTCATCAAATATTGCTGAATAATTTCCAGTGATTGCTCTCCATACTTACTTTTTTATTTAAATTACCTTCATTAATTTTGAAGTTATAGTCATGAAACATTCGAGTATTTGAAAAAGGAAATAATGAAAAACAGATATGAAATAATAATGAAAAATACCGAATGTATTGTCAAATGCCACAAAGGCATTATAGACAGGGAAGTATGTGCTGCTTCTTAGTGAACCGTCTTAGTTTTTTGATTTTCAAAGACTCTATCAGGTGTTATAATAGTAGAAATGATGTTTACGTTATATTTTCATATTCCCAAAAAAAAACCCAAAAGAAAGTGACACCCTTTGTAACAAAATATGACATAATACATAAAATAGTATTGCTTCCCAAAAGATAAGCATCTGTGCCAATTTAGTTAACAATTGATAAATATACAGTGAAATTATCATCAAAAATAGTGAATAATGTCAAATTCAACGCCCTGTATATTTTTCCACGGCAATATTATATAACGTATGTCCCATCGCTATATTTTGGTACTAATAATCCACCTCTATGATATCAATCTCTCTGTTTATATTACTATCTGTCTGTATATAGCCATTAGTAAAAATGTTCTTTATGATGCCCTTACTATGAAAGTGAACATAAAATGGAAATACGATTCTATTTGAGCAGCATGCCTCATAAAATATTGCTGAATCATTTCCAGTGATTGCTCTCCATACTTACTTTTTTATTTAAATTACCTTCATTAATTTTGAAATTATAGTCATGTAACATTCGAGTCAACGCCCTGTATATTTTTCCACGGCAATATTATATAACGTATGTCCTATCGCTATATTTTGGTCCTGATAATCCACCTCTATGATATCAATCTCTCTGTTTATATTACTATTCAAGTGATCTTAATGTCAGTATTGTTACAGTTTCCTGTAATATTGTCGTATTCAATTAATCGTGTTATCAATAGATATTGATGGTCTAGCTACAAGTTATGTTGTCCTTTCTCATTGCAAACCAGAATGGCTAGTATCAACCGTTTAACTTTAAAATGTAATTCAACATCCGTCAGTGCCTATATGTAGCACAGGCAGTAGCTGTTTTTCCTTAATTGAACGGTCACTGTTCCTAAGAAATAATTTCCAAAGTTCATGAAGCCTTGGAATAATTACAATTATAATTCTCCCACAATTCACTTTTTAAAATGGTTCAAATATAAGAGATTCGTGTACTGTATAAATATCTTCCCAGATTTTCTACTCTGTCTCATTTTGACTCCATTTGTTTATCAGACAAATATTTTTCCATAGCTTTGCTGAACAAAAGATTGTTATATACTCTATAGTAACTTCTGTATGTTCCTTGTGGTATATTATTCATTCTTTTTTTAATTTCTTGGGAAATTAAACCACAATATTTTTAAATTCTTTATTTCAACGTTTCGGTAGCGTTCCAGCTACCGTTGTCAAGAAAAAAATAAGTAGAAATTAATTTTTATCCCTAACTGACACAACAGAAAAAATTTGACAACTAGACAATCAAAAATTATTTTGAAGTTTAAGACTGCAAAATTTTTTTATCAAATTTTTATTAAGGTCCATTCATAGTAGATCATATTTGTGGCAAAATGTGAAATGAAATATTTCATTTTATGATATTCCAACGATATGATAGTCTACTAGAAATGGATCCAGTGAAGTGCACGTTCCAGGAACGGTTTTTATTGGGATAGCGCGTTCTTTTCGCTTATATTGGAAATGTTAATAAAACGCGTTTCTTGATAGTTTTTTTGTGTATGAATATTTCAGTTTTTGAAATATGTATACTCAGTTTTGTGATTTTGTGTATTGAAATGTGTATCGATTAACAACTATTCGAATTATAAATAATAAGAAAACCTGGATAAAAACTTATGATGCTATCCTGATAACGCAGGTAATTGATTATTGGAAATTTCTCTTTCCAACATTGGTAACCAAATTTGACTACATTCGGCTGAAATACTAGCTACATATTTATCTGCATTTAGTTGTATTAAAGCACTTTCTTTGATTTTCCGT